>OY282450.1:91590669-91752630 GCA_958295655.1 Palloptera scutellata
TATTTTCAGTACGGGTTTTATGTGTAAATGAGTAGGTACTAAATTGAAAAGCACACAGCAAAACGTAACGTTTATTTTATGTCAAAATAATTGTTAATCCGCGATGTGTAGCTCATGCACATGACAGGGATAAGGCGGTGGAGGTAAAAGAGAAGGCCGCGACGACGATGACAAGAGCAAAGACGATAGTGATGGTGATTGTGATGGTGATGATGAAGACAACTCATCCACACTGCTAAATAATACTCACAAAATACAAACACACACACACCAATCAATCTATCCATCAATCGATGGCGCTGGTTACACCACTACATATTCAAGCGTGTACTTTTGTGTCAGTATAGGTACGAGCGTACATTTCGTATCCATCGACATTTCATTGAGGAATTTATGTGTTGCACTCGAAACGTGACAAGTTTATGAAGATTTATGGGTTTCGGAATATTATACTTATTTTTGTTTCCAGTACGTACATAGTAAGTAGCTTCTTTTTTTGTTTTAACAACTTACTTTTGTATGTTTTCTCTGTAGCTTTTTGGTTAATTTTATGATAGCTGTGTAATTGTCGCCTCTGTTTTTCTTTGTGTATTTTTAATTTTATTCTCATTTTTATTTTTTTTAATTCTCACGATCATCGACTGTTTATTGAGTTTTCTTCAGTCCCGATATTAAAAGTTAAAAAATATAATAAAATTAAAAATTTGTTTATGCGCATTCTTCATTGTGTCCATTGATTTTTAATTTGTCCATTAAAATGCAATCATCACATCGCATACACGAAAGAAACGTAAAAGCACCAGTAATACCATAGTACGTATCTTCTGCTAAATCGACACACATGCATTACTCATTTGGCCCCACTCTCGCCTGCAGCTGAAACTCTATTCTACTCTTGTGTATTTTTTGGACCTTTCAGCAGTTACCTTTCGGAATTTAAATGTTTCTTGCTTCTTGCAATGAACATGACATGATTTCATTTCAAGTATTTAACTTGAATGTTTTTCGTTTTGCTGTTTTTTTTCTATAATATTTGTTTTCTGTGTAATTTGCTTCATTATTGTGGGAGTAATGCATTAGCAATTGCCACGATCAGACATGCAGATTGTGTTTTCGAGTAATAAATTCATTTAATTAGGTCTACGAAGGAAATTTACATTTGGGGAAATTTGGCGCTGACATTTGTCAAGACTTTGAAGTGATGAGTCAGGGTTAAGAAATTGTGTGATTCTTTCATCTATGCATTTTTGGTAAAATTGTTGCGTGTATTAAGCCGATCTTTTCGCATTTAAGACTGTATGTTACATTTAATTGAAAAAGTGTTTTATTTTTGAGAAATACATATTATTATGGGTTTCGACAGGAAGTTTAATATGCGGTCCAATCTCCTGCATTGTCTATAATTGCTTGGCATCTTTGGCGACAACTGGCAGCTTGACTTTCAGCATATTCCACGGAAAGAGACCTCCACGTACTTTTGAGCAATCGAATAAAATGTTTTGATGATTCTATTTTCTTTTTGGATATCTTAGCTTTCATTAGAACCCACACATTCTCTATGGGATTTGCATCTGGTTACTGAGAGGTCCAATCCAAAGTTGTAATATTGTAATCCTCTTTCCACTTAGTGCATAGTTTACTTCTGTGTTTCGGGTCGTTATCTTCTTGTAATATCCAATCGATGTTATTTCTCCCATATAATAATTCAGCTGACAATCCTTATACAATTTCAGCATTAAAACGGCATTTAACTTTTCCGTGAAGCACTTAAGAAAGCCAAATCCTTGGGCAGAGAAGTATCCATAGACATGAATCTTTTGCGGACGTTTCACACTTCGTTGAATAAAGTTTTCGTCATTTTTCAACCAAACATGTTTAATTGGATTTAACAAACAACACAAAAGTGGATTCATCTGTAAATATTACTTTTGTCCAATCTTGATCGATGTTTGTGTAAGCCCACTGAAGACGCTTTTCAACATGCTTTTGTGAAAGCAATGGTTTTGATTGCTGAAGTCTGTCGCGAATCGTGTTTAAGGATATATCCAACCCTTTCTCCGATAAATTTTTTTTTGCTTCCCTTAATCTTATCATTGAATTTTTTTTCAAAAAGCCCAACGATGACTTTATCCTGCCGCGTGGAGGTGGTAGGCTTTCGGCCTCTTCCTGATTCGTCGTCAACGTTTCCTGTTTCTGAATAACGTTCAGACCACCTATTAACAAATGTGCAAGTAGTTTTAAGATATTTTGCAGTTTTTTCAACTGACCATTTGGGCCCTTTAGGATGCTTTGTTAAAAAGCTCGCTTTGAAACGTTTCTGGAACTGCACACTCATTTTGTTTACACGTGTTACAGTGGCAAGTACAAACAGAACTAAATTAAAATGTATGCGTCGACAACCGCAACAATATGTATTTATGTAAAATAGGACATTCCGATTTTTTTTTTTGGAAGTTAACTGAGTAAGAGAGTAACGTTTTTTGTTGAACAGACTGTACAGTATGTCCTAAACTTAGAAGTTCATTAATTTGCTGTTCATAACTTTCTCCTCTTAGAATAATTATTCAGTTCTATATCTTCTTAAAATCTAATGACAACTTTAAACAAATCGATAACTTTAACCTAAATCAGGAACCGCGCAGTATTGGCCTTCAAGTGCGAACAGCTGCTAGGGTGAAATGTTATATAAAAAAAAGGAAACCAATGAAAAAGTTGACTGATTCCTGACTGTTTACTTTTTGATGGTATATGAAAAATAAATCATATATTTTTTTAATTTCTGGGTTAAAAAAAAAAATTGCAATGCAGCAATGATTTTTATTACAAAATTTATCGAGTAGAAGGTTTTTTGGCCTACTCATGCCATGAATGCATGACGACACAAGACCAAAAGAAATGACGAAAGCAGCCAGCACATGAACCTGATGTCAACTGAAGCCGCCTCAATTGTTGTCATACCATTTTATTTTCTTCTTTTTCATTTGCCGTCATCGTCATGTCAAGTCAAGTTTATTGATGCAAGACTAAAAAACTAAAAAACTCAACTCATACTTAATGATATGTACTCATACTATGGGCGTATTAGTTTTTTTTCGGGGTTTTGATTTCTTTAGCGTAACTTGCTGTCACAACGCGAAGCCAATAAAAATCAGTGGAGAGTTGAATTAAGAAGGAAATGCACTGAAGCGTTCTATATTTGTAATATATGAACACCGCGTTGCTTTTGTATGGAACCACAGGAAAAAAAAGTAGATAGGGAATCTAATAGAAATGTGGTCTTGAAAGATTTTTACGATAAAAAATTTTTGCCGGGTAGAAGGCAACAATCAAATGCCTCGTATTCACTTTTACTATCTTCTATAAATCCATACAAATATAGGCCTTGATTCTCAGCGCGTTGTGGTGAAAAAGTTAATCTTAGGCAACGTAAAAAAAATTGGCAACCCGATTAACTCATGACCATTTGAAGTAGGCCAGGTACCTCTCAAGATGGTAATAACAACTTGTAAACGTAGCAAATATAAAGCACTTGCTTTGTAGAAGCCCTAATCTCCTAAGAGCTGTAGACGAACTACATAGTTACAAGCAAGTCATGTGATACTTTCTTTGTCAAAGTTTAGGGTTCACTTTGCGCTCTTTTACGTGAAATGACGGAACTTTTTACATCATATTGTCATTGCCAGATGACTAGCGCACTTGTTGTGCAAGTTCGACTCAATATAAAAAAAAAAACATAATAAGTTTGAAGTAGGCTGAAATTTTGGACTTACTGTCTAACCCCTAAGCTTCTGTGTACTGTGCGCTATGTCTCCGACTGCCGTATCTTTGAATTAGCTAACAAGATTCTTTGTCATCAATTATAGGATGAGAGTTGTTCTGTTTGGGAAATATTTTATATAAAATTTCTCAACTTCTTGGTATATAAAATTTGCAGGCCTTGTTTTCAGACCTTAATCTAGATTGTTTTACATTTCTAGTAAAAGCTTCTCAAGTCTAAAAGTGAGGTCAAAAGTAAGAACTTGCGAAAGAAATTAGACTTTAACCACATATTTTTTCTTGAATCTATTGGCATATGCAGGGGGAAAGAGAGCATATTTTTTCTTGAGTCTATTGGTATATGCAGGGGGAGGGAGTAGACAAATTGCGAACACTTGAGACCGAAAACATGTACTCAAATTGTTATAAGTTAAAACGTTAAGTTAAGTTAAAGTCCAGATTGTTTTACTTTTTCCACTAACAGCATCACAAGTCTAATACTGGGGCCAGAACGGCGAATGCCAAAAGAAACTAGAAACTTCATAATATATTTTTCCTTGAGCTTATCGGTGTATGCAGGGGTAAAGGGGAGAAACCAGCTTGTAATTACCAGCACCTTGGAGCAGAAACACATACTTAAAATGTTGCTGGTTAATATGAAAAAATGCGAAAAATAAAAAATAAATTTTGGCCTGTCTGCCAACCGTCATAGATCTTCTATAAGCCCATGCTTTAATGATTAAAACTATAAGCGACAAAAACTCTGGTTCAAAACTAAAATATTTATTCCCTGGATGACTCTTCAAATGGTCTTCACCATTAATGCGGTATGTTCATTGAAAAAAAAATTATATTTTTTGATCAGAGCATGTAGAATTCGGACATCAGTTTCCCAGATTCAAGATATTTCTTTCAGATGTCCATACAGCTTTAATACATATTGTGTAATTCTGGTAATCCTTAACTAGACAGAGTAAAGTATGCACAAGGAAGGTCCTCCATGTTATACAAGTAGCTTCAAAATTGATTATGATAACAGAACCCAAGTAGTTCTGCGAAACTTACTTTACAAATTACTTAAGAATCTTGGAGTAGCAATTCGAATTAAGCTAGTCTACATAGTTCTGGCCCGAATATAAAACTGAGCACTTTCAGAGAAAGTCTTCAATGACAAATCTACTTAAGTATGCCCCGGGCTGAACGGTGAAGTTCTCTTCATTTCCCTCAAACTCTATTTTAAGATAAATGCTTATGCTTCTTTGGGATGCAAGCTTTTAACTCGAACTGGCAAAAGTGTTTCTATTCAAGTGAAGTGTAGTGTGTTTATACTTTTGTGCAGCAAGTTCAATTAATTTTAAAGTAAAGGTTTGGATTACGTTCTGGCATGTTGGTAGGTAGGCAAATATCTTTTTTTCTTTCAGAATATCAGGAATCTTTGTACCGCTTTTTTTTGGGGCTTTTTACTGCTTTATTGTGAGTTAGGGCCATTTGTTTACTTACGAAAAAGCTATTAAGGAGGACATATGGCACGCGTTTGTTCAAATTTTCGTACATCAGAAAATCTTGCTAAGTTGACATACAAACATTGCAGATGTTCCATTAGGAAAAATGTAATTTATTTATTTTAATCGAATATTTGTTTTAAACTATCTACCTAGATACATAAGTATTTATTTACCATATATTAAATTGTGTAATGTAATGCAGAAAATTTATGTATGTTTATTTGGCTACTGCTTTATGTTTTTATATCGGCTTTGTGTAGGCATAGGATTCTAGAAGAAATATAATGCAATTGTTAAAGATAATCTTTAGAAATTTGTGAATTCAATGAATTGCAGCAATTTAAGGGTAACTTTTCTTTTCGTAGCGTATGCATGCATTTCATTTACAGCAATTCACAGTGGGGACATTGCAACATTGTGCAAACATGCCACTGTAATCAAATAATCAATAAAGTATCTTAGCGCATTCATTTCCTTTAAGCTTGAGTAACAAAATCTGAATCTGGGATACGAGTTTATGAACGTATCGAGAATTGTTTGAATTTTGAATTTTGAATTGCGCATTTATTGCGCTCTGTCAAAGTCAACATGCCAAAAAGACATTTTCCTTTTCTTTAATTTTCTTTAGGTTTTTTTTTTTGGTTACTTCTTTGTATTATTTTTATTTATTTTTTTCTTTGGATAATTTGTGTTTGTAAATCCTATTTAGGAGAGTCACTGTTACTGTGTTCTTAGTTGCTGCTGACTGGATTTTCTTTCTAGATGCCTTTTGATTGTTGATTTGCTCATGGTTGTTAAATTGATTGATTACTGTGTGACTTTTGACACTATAAGTAGCATATGGAAAAAACAGGAACATACATATGTATATCCCATATTCTTATAATCCCATATGTTTCTATATATATACACCACATATACATATGTGCATATGCCTTAAGATATATCTTTTATCACATTTTTTATAACACCCTAAAAATTATGGCATTTAAGTACCTACCTTCCCAGAAATCTTTACAGGAAATGCGTATATAATTTTCCTTTTATTTCCTGCTTAAATATTCTCAATTTTTATTACTTTTTTTTATATTCAAAATCCTTTTCTGATGATGATTTTTTGACATTTATTTGACACTTTAATGATTGAAACAATAGGCGCTATGTTTCATATGTAAAAATCTTACTAATGAGAAACGTATGCCACTGAAGTTGGAAGGATAATCAGAGATATTCATATACCAACAACAATTTAATTTCCCTATAGAGTGTTGTTTATGGATCAAATATCAAAAAGAACAGAAAATCATTTGCCGCCAAAGTAAAATTAGAACTTCAGCCTTTTCACTGATATTCCAATCAAAAATGTTCATTTCAGAGGTGTTAAGGAATACATTCTAGAAGTTTAACATTCAGAAAAAGTCACCAATCACAACCGAAGCCTTTATTTCTTTGAATTATTCGGACTTTTAACATTTCACATCAGATTTCTCATGATTAGGTAAACATTTTACCCAAAATTCAATTTTTAATTTTCTTGGGAAAGAATGCATTTATTTTTTATTTTTAGATAGCATTAGGTCCCTATCCAAATCGCTGGTATGATGCAAAAATAAAAGAGGTTAACTTTTAAAAACACTTTGCTTCAGATATAAAATTTTATAGGACTTTCAACTATTATACTTTCTCCCTTACTTTAATCATTTCCCCACCCTATGCTTGAACATCCATTATAAAAATTATTTCGTAGCGTTCTTCAGTCTATATGTTTCTTCAAGAGAATTAAAGATTAGAGTGACTTTCTTTCCGGGAATCATCGGTTCATTGTAGTGGGGAAAAATTATAATATGTTGTTTTGTGATGTAAAATCTTTAATACAAATTGAGGATGACTTCATTTTCGGGACATTTTTATTTATTTTGCTAATAATTATCGCAATCTGATGTACAGTTTCAACATTACAGGATTTAGTCCATTTTAAGGATTTAGACTATTTTATGGATTCTGTCCATTTGACGTTTGTTTATTTATTTATTTTAATCTATGATTTTTATTTCATCCATAGTATTTGAAAGAATATTGCGGAGATATTTAAGAACCCAATTAGAAAAGGTGTCAGAAACTGTGAAGTTTGGTCCGCTGTAGGCTTTGAAAAATATATGGGGAACTATAAGATTTTAAGTATAATTTCAACATGTCTAAATCTCATTGTAAATGCAAAATAAATAAATTTTCTGCTTTTAGATGATCTTCAAAACTAACGCCAAAAAAGCATGTCTCTTCAATACCCCCCTTCCACCCCTCTAATAATTACAAAAAAAACAGGTTTAAAGGTCGTACATGTAAAAATATTAAAAAGGATTTTCAAAATTGGTATACAAAAAAACTGAAATATTTTCATGTTTGGTTTGGTTTACGAAATGAAACTTTGAGCTCGATAAACGAAGGAGCAATATTAATATTTTTATTGGAAGATGAACTCAGTGAAGTAGATACTGTGGGCCCATATAAGAGTATAATAGATTTGATAAGCCGCAGTGCAATCCCCAGCACTAATATAAAACACTGCTCAATATAATATCGCTCGTTTGCTGCAAGATCGTCATAAATCACAAAAACAACATTTCCAAATTAAGTATACAGAAATAACTGTTATTTAGTGTTTTACCTTGTGTATGAAAAATCATATCGGTATGTTATGAAATCTTCACGTGAGAGGAGTATTTGTTTTTATCAATTGTATGTGTTTAGAGAATGGATTTTGGGAATTGTTTTTAGAATTTATGTCTTTTGAGTTATGACAGTCTTGCAGGAAACGAGCGATATGTAATTATGTAGAAAGAAATTGATCATACCGAAAGGTGAAGTACTATTGAACCTACAGAAAAGCTTGAGTCTTTCTCGTCCTTGAGCCTTTCTCGCCGTTGAACCTTTCGGTCTATGTATCAAAGTAAGAAAGCAGGCTGGAAGTGTTAATTTTATATGTACTAGTTAAGTAAAATTCAATCACTCTAATTTCCATAATCAAATTATACAATAAAGTAATTACGTGTTAAAAATATTGTTGATTTTTATTTATTTACATAGTTTCCTGCATGCTAACAATATTTATTATATACTTACTTTATAATTTAAGTGCAATTTTACTATTATTGTTGAATATTAATAAATTGAACAACAATAAAAACAAGTTTGTTCGATTAAAAGAAGAAGAATGTCTGTCGAAATTTTATTAAAAACTATTTTCTGGAGGCTGTAGCCTCTTCAATCCTCTACTTTCAACACACAGCCAATAAATAAATTTTAATTATTTAAATCTTATTTAAAAAGGGTTCGATAATTGAATAAGTTTTGATTTGCTGGCCTTATTTCACGAGATTATTAAGTTAATATTTGCTCGAGTAAGTATCATCGACACAGAAATCGTAAATAAAATTGCAATGAAATTGTTGGCATTTCAAATTTCTCAACGTTCACTTATGTCAGAGAAGAGTTTCCCTTTGAAATTTTCATTGAATTGTTGTTGGCTTAAGAATTCCACCTGCGTTTCGCTAACGTCTTCAACATCATTAGCATTGTCAACTTTATCATTGTCATCATCATCATCATCGTATGCAGCGATGATGTTGCCGGCGATTATCGTCTTCAAGTTCCACATACATGTATCGCGGTTCCTTCCCCTCGAACTGCGATATTTTATTTCTCAATATCTGCTTGGTGAATGTGTGCAGATTCATTGGAGTTACTCGTAAACTCTTTGAGATGTACGGGTACATTGGATGAGTGCAATTACCTGCCAAGTAAGTAAGTAAGATCCAATGGATTAAATATGTACGAGTGTGTATGTATGTTTGTATGTATGTATTTGCCAAACGCACATGTTTTTTGTTTTTAATTTTATGCCCAATATTAAAAAAAAAAGTGGAAAAAATTGAAGTGAAGGTGGTGGCGTTGGTTGGTAGCGACGCTTAAAAGGAAGTAAGAATAACACCTGATAAAATTTTGCAGCTTACCTGCGTGAAGGAAATGGAAGAAGAGTTGTGGGACCTAGTTAGGGTAAACAGTAAGGAAAAACAGTTTCTTTTGTAGTTGTTATTGATTGTGTTGTGGTGTGTTAGTAGTGAAATGGAGTGAAATGATTGAAATGAGGAAGTGCAATTGAGATTAATATACTATAAAGTAAGTGTATTTAAAATGCACTGAGAGAAAATTTACGGAGAAAATTATACATAAAATAGGCTGTGTTATGGTATGCTTGAGTTCGAATCTTGGCACAATCAAAAATCGGAAAATGTTTTTTCTTTACTATTGTTCAAAATTACTGTCCGAAAAAATGAAGACTAAGCTCTATGTGCACACTTTAGAAATAAGAGGCCGTAAGTGGAACATCTTTTTCCACCCCAGGCTCGTGTTTTCATTCCACGTCCCTGCCAGTTGGTATTGCTATGCGGGACTGAATCCAGTAGTTTCATTCTCGATCTGCTCCGGAACCCTCTCTTCTTCGTAGCGTGACACATAGCTCCATACCACCTTTAATTTTTCCACAGATCCTCAAATCTGTGTTTTAAGCTTCTCTGGTGTGGGTGATCTGGCAAGGGTTTGTCTCAGCTGCCCCCTTACGAGCAATGAAGAAGCATGTGTCTTGCATTTTGGCATTTTCATTTGGTCATGTTAGACATTAGCGATCATCCTGAGGCTGGAATCTGTGCAAATATTACATACGTCACCGCATTTCGCTTGGATCAGCATTCAATGTCCAGCATATTTTCGTGGAGCATCAAGCGCTGTTGTTGCTTTGTGATGGGTTCACTTCTTATATTTTCATTGGGCATTTCTCCTGATTTTTGGGGAAAATTCGATTTAAATCTCTCTCAGCCTTTGGGTGGCTAGCGCTAGCTTGAGGCAGTTAATCCTAAAGAACTTTTCAACTCTCTATAAATACGATAGCTATAGGCCCTAAGCACAGATCTAAAACTACAAGAAATCTTCATCATTCATATGTTTCTTGCAATAGTTTCTTGACTTCAGGCGCAGTCCTTGCTTCGATCTCCCATCACCTGTGGTCGCTTCTTGGGTCTTCTTCTACTTTGGTTTCCTTGATGTTCCAGTCGATAGTGCTCCTCATTATATGCATAAAATACTTTAAAACTTTGTTCGATTCAAAATACATATACATAGTTCATTTAAACTGATCTACATTTCTCTATCTCTCGTTCACCTAATTTTCGTTACGAGTATTACTTGAACTTTAACTTTCATTTATTTTCCGTGTATTTTCTGTTTACGTATCGCTTTTTTTCAATCAAACCGAATGAACCGTAACGATACGGATACGCATGCAATGTGCTAAGATATGTTTTTTTATGTTGTTTTTGTTTTTCTCTTTTGGCTTATTACTTTTCAATACATACTGTGTGTGTGTGAGAGTGTATGTGTGTATATGAAATTTTTATTTTTTTTGAAGGTAATGAAGACTTTAAGATAAAGAGATACGGCTGAAGGGTTGACTTAATTTCTTGACGTTAATACAAGGTGACTTTGGAAGAGAAAAATGTTAAGCCTCTTCGATGGAAAAGGAGAAGATTTGAAATTGACAAACAAATTAGAGTAACATGCAGCGAAAATTTGAGTAAGCTTAAATAGACTCATAAATATTTTACTTAAATTTTGTTTTGCTTTACCGTAATGATTTTAATTCGAATCATCACGATCTGATGTTCACTACTTATTTTTCTTGATTTTATGTTTTAGAATTGGAGCCATGCCGTTTTTAGTTTGGATATGGTGCGTCTCTTAGCTAAGATTCGAACCTCAATTATCACGTTCGTGTTGCGATAATTTGAAGCCCAGACAATCTTATATCGAGAAAAATTTACCTTATCAATTTTGTGATTATATTTTTATTCTAAGCTTAGATAAATTATGTAATTTTTGCATCTGTAATGAAAGTCATAATCTTTTATGAATGAAATATTTGTTGAGAGGCTTAAAAAATAAATGATTCTGTACTTTATTTGTGCCCCTGAAAAACTCAGCAGTCTCTCTGATTGATGAAATGAGCCCACTGATCCCTGACTTTAAGCGAAATTAATGACGAGACAATACATAAAAAACACCCTGTATATTTACAATATGTATCCCCTAATTTACTAAAAGAATAATTCATATCATCAACAGAATTTAAAAGAAACGTGTACAAACTACACAAATTAACAACAAATAATGAACGTAATGCATTAAAATTAAAATCAACCGAATAAATAAGCAGACTACATACAGTACAACAACAACTAAAAGAAAAGGCAAAAAAAATAAAAAAAAAATCCTTTCACCTGTTTATCTGAAGATCAACTGAATTTTACGGTTATTAAAATTATATGTGCACACATTTGATAAGAAGCAAATAAGAAAATAAAGAACTTAATACAGCCAGTAAACGAAATCTACAATTTACAGTCTGCACGTCAAGTTACCAAACGAAACGAAACCAAAAACAATCGAAAACGAAGAAAAAGGGTATCAAAGTACATGCAGCCGAAGCGGCTAGCAATTGGTAATACGGTGGCGGTAACGGCCACGGTAGAAGCAACAGCGGCCAATACAGTCGTCATCATGTCACGGTGGGCAGGTTGCAATTGCCGCATTACCCAAAATGAAATTAAAAATTTTGTTATTTTTAATAAATAAAAAAGCCAACAAAAAAAAAAAAAAAATAAAGAATTTTAAAATTAAAATGGAAAAAAGTTAATGAGGAGAAAATTTGAAAATGAATGTGTGTGCGTGTGTGTGTGCGTGTAAGGAAAAGTAGCAAGCAGTGAGTTTTGGCTGTTGAAAACGAAAGAGAAGCTATCAATGTTAGTGGTTGCAGCTGCAGGCCGGGCAGACTGTAAGTCATTTGTCCAAAAAATTAAAAGAAATGAATGCATGCATGGTGGTGTTAACTCTTTTTTATTGTTTCTTTTTACTTTTTTTTTTTATTTTGAAGCATTTTGGATTAATTTTTGAACTACTTGATAGCAACCAAGTTATATGATTTTTTTTGTTCTTTAATTTCTTTTATGACTGCAATAAATTCATATTTTTGATTGTTATCTTTACCTATTTCTCCATCATCTTCATTCCTTTTTTTTATTAACACGGTTATTTTCCTTTTTTAATATTTGCATTTTTTTTTTTTTACTAATTAATTAATTTTTTCTTACTCTGTTATATTAAAAATATTTACATTCGAACTCTTTATCAAATGAGTCAAGTATGTCGACTCACCTGCTGGTATTTTATCTCCATCATTGATTCATTACTTCCGTATGCTTTCGTTGAGGAAAGGAATAACTATACAAAAATTGTGTTTAGGCAATGATCCGAGATTAATTCAGTTTCTCGGGATTGGGAAGAAATTGGGGAAGTGTGTTTCTATTGCTATGAAATTGGTGGATATATTGATAAGTAATGCTTCCATAAATGCAGCAAAGTGATTCTTCTATAAATGCAGAGCATTATTCGGGTTGAGAAAGGAATATAGGCACGTGCGAGGAGTAAAGGGAAGAAAGTCACAACTATCAGGAAAAATTATTCTAAAGACTTTTTTCCATTATTAACCAGTACAAAAAGGATTCATAACCTATGGTGGGGGGGAGGGAAGGTAGACATATAATCCTGATTTCCTTACAAAGTCATTTACTGAAAAAGATGTGATCGTAATGGGACAAAATTATTCCTCACCAAATCCACTTGTGATATAAGAATTTGATTAAAATTTCATTGCTTTAGATAGAAATTAATTTCCTCTCTAATAGATCTCAAAACCATCAACATACTGCACAATTTCTCAAGCGTAATTAAGTGAAATCACATAAATAATAGTTTTGCAAAACCAGGAATACATTTTCCCACGTTTGTTATATTTTTTCAGTTTTTCTCCGAAAATCTTTTAAAATACTTACATGATTTTTTAAAAAAAAATTTAAATATAGTATAACACAATGAGAAATCAAGTATAGCAGTACATTTTTCTAACAAAGAAAACACGAAAAAGTATCAAAGTATTTCAGCATTCACCTGCCAGGATATTATACTTTTTATACATACCCAACGACTGTAGTCATAACAGAATCAGGTAGTTTTTAATATTATTTCAGTTGCACACATGTATTTTCCTGGTATAAAATTAATCTGCTAGTATCAGTTTTTGTTTCACATGCTTTTAAATTGCCAAACAATTGAGCATTAACGTTGACATTATTTCTTACCATTGTTCGGGAATCGTACCTGAGAGTATTCAACAAAAAAAGGTTTCAAATGAAAGATAGGTGCATTTATTCAATTATGTGTTTCACCTGATACATCTCTATTATATTGTATTGTATGAGAGGTGTACTGTTGTAATTTTATTAAAAAGTGGGAATTTTTCAGAATTTTTCCATTCTACATGCAACTCAATAAGTATCTATACATTTAAATGGAAGTAACTGCATGCGTTTTCCAATCTTTTCATTTATTTCTTTTGCATTTTCTAAATTTAAGAATCAGCTGCCTGACAGACTGGAAAATATTAAATTTTATTCAAATATATATGTATTGCAATGATAAAATGTAGCGTTTGATGAATTTTAATCATATATCATAAAATAGCATGAAGCTAAAGCGGCTATGCAAAACACAAGATTTAGACATCAAACTTGATCTAGTGAATAAAAGGAAATAGTGAGATCCTTCAAATAAAGCAATTATTTGCACTTGCTAATTTAAATGAGTCCCAAATAATTTTAAACTAATTCACGCTAATGGAATACAAAAGATTTAAGCAACAAACTTTTACTTGATTGTACAAAATCAAAAAATGCAATAACCGAATTTTTCTTTTAATTTTTTATCTTAATTAAGTATTAGCAGAAATATTCATAAAAGCGTAAAATCAATGCTCCTTTCTAAAAAAAAAAGCAAAACAAAAGATTTAAGCAACATACTTGGTGTTGAAGGTAAGAGTAATAGTGAGATTCTGATATATGTCGAAACTATTTACATTGACTATTTGGAATGAGGTCGTATATGAATTCGTCTCTAAAAAAGTAAAACAAAAGACTTAAGAAAAAAACTTTATTTTTGGTATTTTAATATAAATATTTTTTAACTACTATTTACTAACTTAATTGAGCACTTGCAGAAAAATTTGGAAATTAATACTCTTCACCCCTCTGAAAGACTATGAACACCATTGCAAGCTGTGCAACTGGTGTTTTTTTTTTTATTCAACTGAACCGTGACAAATTATGATGGAGAGTAGTGCAGCAATTTATGATAGAGAAATGATGATAATGATAACAATGATATCCTGCTGCTTACTTATTTCATTGGTTACGCTTACTTTGTACTCTACCAATACACAACCTGCTGCAACTTGTCATTTTGAACCGCTACAAATTGTCAATAAATGAACTGTCCGAGATATGACTAAAAAACACCCAACAAATGTCAAACAACAAATGAAAACAGAAAACATAAAGCGCAAATGAGTATGTACTTAAAAAAAGAACAAACAAATAAAAGGTGTTTTATTTACGAAAGGAACCAAAGGAAGGAAAAAGCAAACAATGTAAGTAATAAAAAATATTGCATAATATTCTAAAATGAAAATTGCGTTGGCAACGCGCAGTAAAAGCAACACATTCTTCACAGAAGCCAATGTGGAGGAAAAAGAAAACAAGTTTCTGCAGGCAGTTAGGACATCATCATCATCAACAACCTACCAATTCAAGTGGCGTTTGCTGTTCATTCGCGCTTTTGTGCTCTTCGCAAACTGAAGTTTATATGTAGTATCTCAAGTAGGAATATAAAATTGAATATAGTATAAAAAACCAAGTATGAGAATATCCTTAGGGAATATTCAGCATTTAGTTGCATTGAATACTACAAAGGCTGTTCAAGTTCTTTGTTTGGTAAAGGATAATATGCACTTGCTCGTCGTACACTAGTGGTAGCTACTTTGTATTCATTGACATTGACTGATTGATTTAGTTGGTAAAGGTGTTTTATCGAGGAGACACGTTAGCTTCTTTGGCTGGCGTCTGTGTTAATAATGTAATTACAATTTATGAGCATTCTTCTGCCCCATTTTTAAGTTGCACTCTCGTCTTGTGTTAAAAATTCAGCAATAATTAAATTAACTGCTTTTGGTAGTGGTGAAGGTGGTGGTGAAGGTGGCCGTGCCTTAATTGCGCAAATTATTAATAAATATTTATAAAGACGATGAAGAAATATGGTATTATTAAGGCATATATTATTTGTGCATGTATTACTTAACATAACACTCCGCTAATGAATGAATACTCCGGGAATCATACCGATCGTGTATGATCGTATCTGAATGAGTGCAGTAATGGTATGATACTTCATAACTTTTGTGCCACAATTTTCATGGAAGGTTCTAAAATGGATTGTGGTGTCACTGTAGGAGTCTTCTCGGAGAAGTTGAATGTCAATAAATCCATTCGTCTCTCAAACTAAACTGTAGAGTACAAATATCAAGCGCAAATATTATAAATCATAGAGGCGTATAGGCTACTAGATCAAAGATCACCTTTTTTCAACCAATATTGCTATCCTATTTGATAGCCAGGCTGCGATCATGACTTCATTTCAGGAGAATGAGCTTTGCAAATATTAGTTTAATATCAAATATTTGGAATCTCAAATCTGCAAAAATTACTAAAACATCAAATGAAGTTTTTTAATGTAAAATTGATTTTTAATAAATTAAAGTAATGGAGAACATGCAAATGTATTTCTTTATATGAAATCCAAAAGAAAAAGGACATTATTTTATTAATATTTTCGATTATAAAAAATTGTTCCATGCCAACAAACGCTAAAGTTTTCTCTCTCTTTGCAACATCAGCAGTTAATGCAGATCCCCCGGCCTCCTCCCGCTACCAAAAAAGTGAAGCATCAAAGTAAAGTTGAAAAGTTTAACGACATGCAAGCATGTTAAAATACGAAATCGCTGGCACTCATACAGTCGAAGTTTTTGTTGCTGTTGCTGCTGCTGCTGCTTTTTATCCCTTTACTTACTTTCAACACACATAATATGTTGCACGGATTGTTGTTGGCCACTAATTAAGAGCAACAGCCAAAGAGCTCGAAAAAATATCTGAAAAAAGTGATACACACAAACATGCGAAAGAAATTTATTATGAGTTTAGTTTAAGATTACCGCTGTTGCTGCTGCTTCATACTCTTTCCTGCTGCTGCGGCTGCTGGGGCTGCTGGATGATGGTTGCTTTGCTTTTATTATTATTGTTATTACTGCTGTTGCTGTTAACAATGTCTTAATTTTTATTTCTAGTTTTTTTCTTCTCTCAGCTTTATGATGTCGGGATTTTGCACCTTATGAGAAAATTTTAAACAATTTTTTTCTTGTTGTTGTTATATTTTATTATTAAGCATAAATGAAGTTGATGCTGCTCATTGCTTAGCTCAATTGTTTGCTTGTTGCGTTGTCTGTTGGTCTGTCTGCCGGTCGGTTTATTTTGTCTGCTGAGCTGCCAATCTTGTTCATCTTTGTGTACATTGACACTTTGTGTCAGTGGTAACAATGTTTTCAATTTTATTTCATTTTGTTTTTCGTATGTTTGCTGCGACTGTGTTATATTTTTTATTTCATATTTTTATTGATGTTGTACTTTGCGGTACACAACAGTCCATCTGTCAAAAGTGTTAATTATGTGCGCAGCGCGAGTTTTATATTTATTTTTTCTTTGTCATAATTTTTACTTTGAGTTTCGTGGAAATCGCTTTTAAAATTCTTTAAAAATTTGTGTTACTTTTAATTTTTAAGTACACGCGAGGTCAGGTGCAAGCACTTTTGCGGAATTTCTAATTTATTATAATAATACGTTGATGCTGTCCTTTTCTTTTAACAAGAGAAATTAGAAAATAGTGTATTTTATGGCGTTTAGAGGTAATATTTCATCTAAAGAAAACACTTTATTCTATGTTTTAGCTTTGAGTTACTTCAAGTTGTTACGAAAATTGTTATGATTTTTCTCACATAAAATACATACTGAGGTTGGGTGCAATTATATGTGCAAGTTTGTTGCTTAAGTCTTTTGTTTGTCAATATTAGAAAATGATACAGTTTTTTCAGCTATTAAATGTACAGTTCGGCACACTATTAAGTTCTTAGTTGTGATGTTTATTTGCTGTTGCGACCTTCAGGGTTAAAAAATTTCGGAAGGGCTGGGCGGATTAATTTAATTGAGCCTTTGATTGTAAGCAACAATCCAAATGTATGTCCGAAGTGTATCTGTAAAGTAAAAATCACCTGAAAACTAATTTCATTTCATTTTGCATGGCAGCCACCTAATAGTTGTAGATGAAGGAAAGTATAATCGGGAAAATGTAAGTACCATATATTGGAAAGTAATGTTTTAGCGTGAAAATTATTGGATTACCCTGGAAGCATGAGGAACATATTTCATTAAAAATATTAAATTAAATTTTTTATTAGGGGTAAGACATTGGGAAAAAAAAGTTGGCCATTGAATTTGTCGACTTTCTTCGTATTTTTTTTTTACCTTTATCTAAATACAATGCCACTTACGGAGACCGCAGCTGATCATCAGCTTGTCCACGGCCCGGCATACAACCGTAAAAGTTTTTGGGAAATATTTCCAAAAACATTAGCAATAAAGTGAGAAAGACATGACATATAATCGATATTTGAATTATTTCAGTTATGAAATATAATTTATCATTGGCATTTTGTGAACAAAATATGGGTAGGCTTCAATAATAGGGTGTGATATCTTCCATGCAATTTTGGTTTTAAATCTGGGGAACGATAGAAATTAAAAGAATGACAGCAGGATGTTAGCGGTAGTCTGCAGACAGAATATACCTGTTTTTGAAAGGGTGGGAAAGGAAACACTTGAAACGGTATAGATAGTAAGGAAGAGAAAAGTGAAAGCGGGAGAGAAAGTGAAAGCGGGAGCTTTATCAATAGGATATTTGGCTGGTTTTTAGGTTAAAGAATTGGTGCGTTCCAATTAAATAAAATACTTATATAGGTGAAGATTGGGGATCTATTATTCCCGGACTCTGATGACGATGGTGTACCCAATAGCCAGAGGAAACAAATTTTTAAGTGCGAAGCAACTGCAACAGTTTTTCTCGAGGAAGTACTAATATTCCTTTATTTCCTAAGATTAGGGTTGTTCTTGTGCATGAAGTTTGAACTTTTTTATGAGGAACATGAGCATTTTCTTATTTGTCTTTATAATTTTGATATATTTCAGAGAAAGTGTCTAAAAATGTTTTTCTTTATGAAGGTTAGGATAGCATGTATGTTTGTCTTTAGATCTTTAACTTAGAAATTGATATCGTACACATATTTTTTTAAAAATGTCACTGTAAATTAAAAAAAAAATTAAATTGTTTTTTGCAAATAACCCAAAATTCTGATGTAATGGCGAAAATATAAGTACTCCATTATAATCAGAGCCTGCGCAGGGCTGACTCAACCAGGCTAGGTCAACGTGGCGGCAAAAGCAGCTCATAGACCTAGCTAATTACTAAACTGAACTGACAGTTGCAACTGCTTTTGACTTTTCAAAAACAATGGTCGCATGGAGGTGGCATGTGGCGCTGCCATTTGCAAATAATCAGAATCGATTATCAATTGTAGCGCCAGCTAACTCAGTACTAATTCAGCTTTATTTCGCTTCAGTAAAAACTTGGATGACTTCATCAAGAAATTATCTACTCCTACTGCTCTAAATAATAGCTTTTCTTTTTCTTCTCCTATTCTTTTTCGGATATACCATTCTACCATACGAACTGAAATATATCAAGCAGCTCGGAAAGCACCTACTACACGGATTTATTAACAACATAATTACGTGGCTTAATTCAATTACTACCAAAAAAAAAAAATGTATACGCGCGCCAACTACATACATACCAGTTTAATGTATGTACGCGTGGTATAATGAGCTCAATTGCGTGTGGCCCACTCCAACCCCACCATCAATCCATGCAACAATTCCGAGCCATTAATTGTAATCTGACCTCTTTGCTACTTCACTTCAGTCAATGGCTCAATTATGGTATGGTTTTAGATTTTCGTGATTATTTTAATTTATAATTTGGTGTGTTTTCTTTTCTTGTTTTTTTTTTTTTTGCTTTACATTAATTTGTTACTAACCATTTTTTTGTAGGCATTATTATTATTATTATCATAATTTTTCGCTTAGTTACTTAGTTAGATTTTTGTTTTTTTTTTTTAATTACTTTGCGGAAATTCCATTTGATACAATAGTTGAAGTCTCATTTAAATAAATGATCATGCTGCTAAATCAACTGCGGGGGGTCAAAGCTGAGAGTTCAAAAGCAAAGTTTTATTTAGCTGAGATATGCTAAATAGTCGCTGGCTCTCTTGGTTTGTTTTTTACTATTACATTTTATCAAAATTTAATTTTTACCTATTAAAGTCATACACAACATAAGATTTTAAGAAGAATATTCATACTATAGTTATCTGATTTTGGGTTTTTTATTACAACTATTTGGCAAACAATTAAAAAATTTATGAGAAAACTTTTTTACTCAGTTTTTAATGAGCAGAAAATTATTGTTTGGTTAGTTTTGCTTTTTTTTTAAACTTAAGCATAAAGCAATTATTAATTAATTAGCAATTAATGAGTTTCAGTATGAATTAGTTAAACAAATAGCAATAAATTTGTTAATGTTGTATTAAGTTAGAGATGAATTTTCTTAAGACATTGAATATTGTATGCGATATTCACCAAGATTGCTGATAGTTACAAGATTTCCACTCTTAAATGCAAGACTAAGTAAATAAATTGCAATGAATATCTTTTCAGGGTTTTGAAGCAATACCTGAATGGTAATTGTATTCTAATTTGGTTAATATAATTAAATAATAAATGGGTATTTTATAAAACTAAAGCTTTTCGTAAACAATATCATCTATTTACTTATGTTCGATGAGGGCAGTATATCTAGTTTTATTCTTCAATTGAAAAAATAAATAATGTTAAGACAATCATGACTGCCTTTAATCTATGTACTCATACATTCAATTTAAACAATGTCAAACAACAGATATCTTTTTGGAAGATACATACATATGTACATAATATATAATATATCTTTTCATATTACAATACAACCAACATTCCTTTGAAAATGTTTTTTTTTCGGATAAATACAGTGGAACTCATGCTGAGAATGTGATTATTTTTCATTTTTACACGCTATTTTTCAGCGAATTCTCAAACGGCACACAGAAGAAGTAGCAGTTGAAGAAGACGAAGTAGCAGACTTTTCTTTCTTCGGTTATATAAATGTTATCAAAACAAAAATAAAAACCAAAAATAAATAAAGAGAAACCCAGTGTAAAACACTGTGTAACTGCAAACGTAGAAACGTAGAAACGTATACACTAACACTGAGCTTACTACTTACATGCTACATTTGTATATGTGTGCAAGTATTGGTATATGCAACATTCTTAACATCTTAAAGTACGAGTATTTGAAAGTGTCAACCATGTATATCATTGTGGATGCAATGTTGTTGCAGCTACTGCCATGCAATTTTCGCGATATTGTCTCTCGCCGTTTTTCATATTTTTATGAATTTTTTATTTATTTTTATTTGATTTTGCTTGCTTCTTTGTGTTGCTGTTGTTGTTGTTGCTGATGTAGTTGTAGTTGTTCTTTTGCTACTACATACTATATTGTTTTTATCTGATTTAGTAAAGTCATGCAATTGCAATGAATTATGGTGATGATGTGCGTTCGAATCTTTGAATATACAAAATATATCTTTTATTTTTGTTGTTGTTTTGTTTTATTGTTTCCCATTTGCAATTTCAATGCAAAGTAGTTTCTAACTGCTGTACTCTATGCTGTAAACAAAAGATTCAAGCAACAAACTTGTTTTCTAACATTTTTACATACATCACACTAAAATAGTTTTAAAATATTTTGTTTCATCATTTCGTTAGAAGAGTAAATAAAAATACAATTAATATTAAAAAATTCACGCAAAATTATAAATCAAATATGAGCGCTGTTGATGTTGGTCATGAACTTTGGATACGAGTACTAAAGCTTCAAGATGCAAGGTAGCAATAGGAAAATATTACGTATTTTATTGTTTTCAATTAAGAATCTTCTAGAAATTTTCCCAAATCACAAAATGACGTCTCTAAAAATTGTATAGTTTTTACATCGCGAACATATAGAATAGAAAAATTTATTAGATTAATATTAATCAGTGATCATTAAAAATTAGTCAAAATACTATTAAAGCTTGCAGGGTAAATTGATGCAATTATGGCTTTCCAGAAGTCTGAGACTCTCCCATACGATTATCGTTACTGCCTGGTGAGAAGTGACAGTTTGTGCGCTGTGAATTTATTGTGATAATTGGGTCTATGTCTCGGCAGATCTTTGTTTCCCCAAGAATATAGAATCAACGATGCTGAACGTCATATTCAAAAAACCAACAAGAGGCAAACTTACGCCAAAGCCAAGGGTAATGCTAGGATCTACTGGATGGAAGGAAAAGTTCACTGCATACTCCTAGAAGCCATTAGATATCTGTAAATTTTGCTGGAAACATTGCAAAACTAGTGCAAATGTGGACACACATAAAATTTGATTAGATTTTCAATCTCCTAAAAGCGGCCAATGGAAATAGTAAGAAAACCCATTAAACTTAAAACGAAAACTAGTAAATTAAGTAACTCTTTGTAATATCTTGAAATAGCATCTTCTTATACCATCACGTCCCACATAAGACCGAGTGCCATCGTTTGCCTTGATCATAATTTTCCATTTTCTAGTTTCCTACTTAGTGCAAAGCTTAGATCACCGTAATATTATTATTACCTAAACTCTAAAAAATATTACCTCCCAAAACAAACGACTCAAGAAAAAAACTTTTCTCTTCCATGAAGAAATTTAAGGGAATATAAAAGATTTGAATGCCTAAATTAAGGGAAAGTGAATGAACAAAAACAATTAAGTTTAATGCTGTAAAAAACTGACATGAATAATCACACACACACATACAAGTCATAAATTAATATAACTCCCTAAAATTACAGTCGAAAATTCATAACTTTTTTTTAAATTTATTTTTATGTAGGCAAAGTTTCTTTTTATTAATTTAACATTTTCATGTTAATGCTAATGACTTAACTTTGAGCAGCGTCTGCTGGATGCTTGCTTGCGAGCATATTCCTGTGTATTAATTGCATTAAGCATGCAACCAAGGCAGAAGTTGCAGCGACAGTAGCAGCAACAACAACCACAACAACAACAATACCAGCAACACCCTTTTTGTCAATCCCCGATTTCGACTGTAACCAATGACTTTGCGCAAAAATATTTCCGTAGTGTGTATATTTAATTTGAGTCAAGAAAAAAAAAAAAGAAATACAACACAAAATATTTTTTTCAAGTGGTAGTCGTGGTAGTAGTAGTACCTAAGTAACCATTTCATATTCATGTCATTAATTTATGAGAAGAGAACAAATATACCCAAACACCCAGAAGAAATATTTGTTCAAACTCCCAAGCCACTGACTAAAAATGTTGTGCACTTTTTATTTAGTATGGCAGGTTCGTCAGTTTTTCTTCTGTGAGGCTGTAGCTGCTGCTCATTCTGCTTGGTTGCTATTGTCAAAATGTTCAGAAGTAATTTCTGATTCACCGTTATTTATATATACATAATTATATAGATATACATATGTACATATACATACTTAAGTATATTTATGTATGTAGGTCCAGATATGAATGTATTCTTAAAAATTTGTCGTTTTTGATATTTTGCGTGAACATAATTTTCTTTTCAATGTACCCTGCAGTTGCCTGGGCTGATAAAGTTAGGCAAAATGTTTTTATGACAGGCAGCCATGGAAGGTTTAAGTCTTTATATCAAGCATTGAAAGTGAAATTAATTTAGCTTGGTAACTTTCAAAGATCTCAAGTTATCATAAGTTCGTCCAAAATCATGAACCTACAGTATCAACCTCCGATATAAATTTTAATATTGATCCTTCCACTTCTCTAGAGTACTAATTGACATTTTGCATTTGATGTTCACTCAGATGCCTTCTATGGATTAAGTTATATTACGAAAATTGAAAGCAATTAAGAGAAGAGCTTAGGAACAAAATACAACTCTAAACTTGAGAACAGAAAGAGGCCATTCACTAAGAATGTGGTAACAGCTATAAAAATAATAAAAAAATAGAAAAAAAGGAAAGAAAGGAGAGAAAATCTCAAGGGCAAGGTTACGTTTCGGAAAAACCTTTCTCAACAACATAGATGAGATTATTGGCCTTCTAGGCTGATCCTGTTTCTATATAGATTTCGCAAAGTAGCTCTAACAGCTTGCGGGATTAGAAAATATGATATGGTGGATTCTTGATCACATTGCAACGGAAACTTCATCATAGTACATCAGCTTTTTCCACAGATATAAACCAGCAAATTAGGATGCTGTATTAAAGGGGCGCTTCGTTGCTACTTAGGTTACAAAGGCATCCATTTAAACAAAAACAACAACAACAAGGGGAATAGCGGGCCGAACTTGAAAACTTGAAACTAAATGGAAGATAATTCCATACCTAGGTTTATCACTTCCCTGAAGGACTAAGAGGTAAGTAATGAAAAACGAGAGAACCGTAAAAAGGATAAATTTAACTTATCGCTGAACTTGAAAGCAAACCAGTTTCCAAAGGACTGAAAATTCATACTGAACGTTTATTCATTATTATTTATGTGGAATTAGTCCTTAGAATGATAAGGGGAAGCGAGGGAGGAGTAACCAGAGGTTCGACAAGATTTGTCGATGAACTTGAAAGTAATCTAGTTCTTTGGATTCAGAAGAATATGGACCAATGAAGAGTTCCTTTTTCTATTATTTTTAAGGAAGCCTCAATTAGCTTTTAAGAGTGGTTTTCTTGTAAATATTTCAAACCCAGTCTAGACTAGTATTGTCAAAACTTTATTTTGAGGTTGAGAAACTTCTTCTTTATATGCAGTTAAAATGGTTAAAAACGTCTTTCAACGGAGAATAAAATACCTTAAGGTACAGGGATTGGAACTAAAAAGAAAAAGAAATGAGAAAGAGGCAGCAACCTATTACCAATAAATTCACTAAAAGAAGAAAAGGAAAGAATTGCATTCGAACGCAATGTGAATGACAATGGATGCGGTGTCCTTGGATCGAAGAAGATAACACTTCCAACTTTTCAGAAGAATATGGACCAATGAAGAGTTACTTTTTCCATTATTTTTAAGGAAGCCTCAATTAGCTTTTAAGAGTGGTTTTATTGTAAATATTTCATACCCAGTCTAGACTAGCATTGTCAATACTTTATTTTGAGGTTGAGAAACCTCTTTTTTTTATGAAGTTAAAATGGTTATAAAGGTCTCTCAACGCAGAATATAATACCTTAAGTTACAGGGATTGGAACTACAAAGAAGAAGAACTGAGAAAGAGGCAGCAACCTATTAGAAATAAATTCACTAAAAGAAGAAAAGAAAATAATTGCATTCGAATGCAATGTGAATGACAATGGATGCGGTGTCCTTGGATCGAAGAAGATAAACTGAAAAAGAATCCCAGAAAGAAGACCCTGAGACAACAAAGCAAAGCCAAGTGAATTTTTGGCTCTAAAAGTAGGAAATAAAGTATTCACTAGGAGAGCAGGTGATGGATACAGACTAGTGTCCGAGCGAATATTGGGCTTCGGATTCGGTTCTTCGGCTATTCGGTGTAAAAAAGCATATTCATCTTCGGCAAAATATGGCCGATGGAGGGTTTGGCATTTTGGTTAAAAACATTGTAAATGCACATTTTCAGTAAGGTAATGAAAAATGTAACAGAACTTATGCTTTCTACTTACTTGAAGAAGGGTCTCCAAAGAAAAGGCGCGTTTATTTTCAAGTCTGCTTTGATGAGTTTTCCAGAGGAACGAGTTTGTTTCGACCTTCGTGGCAGTGCTACAAGCTGTAGGGTATGAATAAGACTCACTGCAGGCCAACTACCAACCACTTTTACTTGCTTTCTTTTCAATTGAGGCTTTTCTGTTATTCATTTTTGAGTAAATATTTGTATGATGATTCGCTTGGGAAATAAACTAAAGAAATTATAGGCTCTCATTTGCTGTTGTTCTTGTTTCTGTGCGGAGAACGCGTGCAATTAAGTTGAAATTGCGCGTGTCCATGCAAAGAAATAAAGAAAGACAACAGAAAAAAAAAGTTATACGCCAAAAATTTATATACGCTTATTAATTGTTAATACATGGAAATTAAGTAGTTGCATACAAACATAAATTCCTATATATACACACACATACATTCATATAAACCTATAAGCACTTGAGTATAAATGTATGCCTGTAAGTATTAAGGACTTCATGCTCACCTGTAGCGCAGCCAAATGATCTCCTTCATTTAGCTTATTTTTTTTTTTTTTGCTTTTCTTTTACGAGTACCTTTTGTTGATTTTTGGTTAATTTT
Source organism: Palloptera scutellata (assembly GCA_958295655.1). Classification (NCBI taxonomy): domain Eukaryota; kingdom Metazoa; phylum Arthropoda; class Insecta; order Diptera; family Pallopteridae; genus Palloptera; species Palloptera scutellata. Next base: position 91,616,492 of record OY282450.1, read on the forward strand.
TATGTTGCTTATTTTTTTAAATACAGTTGTAAATTTTTATGCTTTGTGGTTTTATGCTGGTACGATTGTTTTTCTTGGGTTTTGCACTTGGCATTACAATTTAGATCAGAAATAAAATATGTATGTATTATTGCAGCTCTTAAAAAGTTGTTTAGTTTAATTAAGAATGACTCGTCGTCGACGCCGTATATCGTCGGCGAGGGACTTCGCTTCAAAAGTTATTATTATTATTAATAAGAAATTGTAATGCGAATTGAATTCATGTAAGTTTGCGTGTTTTTCGTCAGAAAGTTGCACATTTTATTTATTTTTTCTTTATGTATAAAGAGAGTTACTTAATTTTTGGGATTTTTGTTTGCTCTTTTTTTTTGGTCTTCATGAATATAAACATGGCTTTAAGTATATAGTATATAAAGTTAGGGTGAATTTTGAATTTTATATTGAATTATTTCGTTTATAATTTCATAATGAACTAAACATGCACTGCGGTATGTGCTTATTAGACCACAGCGTACAAGTTAATGACTTTTTAATAATTTTCAGCTGACATGCAATTGATGGTATTTAAAAACTGCATTAAAGAATGAATTGAATGTGCAAATATTATGCTAATTTGATTAAGTGAGGTCGAAGAGACTTGATGAAAAAAATAATGAAAATTAAACCAATTAAGAAGTGCTCAAGGAGACGGTTTGATGGTTATGATATTTATTAAAGCTGATTGAATGACTCAGTTAAGACACCTCAATATAGTTTACCTAATTAACAAAATATGTTAATATTAACGAAGAAACTAGGGTTTGAAATAAAATACGTTTCTCCCCCATCCTCATAATATTAGTTGTCTACCTAGGCCGACTCAAAACAAACTTGAGCAATCTCAAACAAACTTGGTATAACTGTTTCCTATAGTTAGAAAGAGGTTAACTTCTGAAATGGGTTGAATCGGTTAAGTGGGTGTGATACCTCCCTAGTCAAAAACAAGTGTGATAGCTAAGGAAAAACAAAGGAAAAACAAATTAAACCAAATTTTGTACACTTCATTAAAATATCGTTGTAAAAATTACAAATATTTGGCTTAAGCTACACCCACTTCCCATACAAGTGAAATATTTGAAGAACAATATTAAAGGAATTTAAACCACATTCGATCCACATAGTTGAAATGTCTTTAAAATGAATTCTTGTGAAAATTATCACCATTGGGTGCTAACCACGCCTTCCTTCCACACTAGCAAAATCTCTAAAGCACACTACCAGAGAAAATATGGGTACAAATACAACATAATTTTGGAAAAGTGAGTTGGAATTGCAAATAAAAAAACGTAATCATAGAAAAACTAATAATATCAAAAAAGGACCACGCCCACCTAACGTTCGATAGAAAGATGTATTCTATTTTATAGGATTTGTAGGGTATATATTATTCTTTCACGCCCAAAATTTAGTTTCTTTAAATTGATAAGAAACCTACTGCTTTCCTCATATTCTCTTGGTGAAGGTTATAACATTTCCCTTTCCATTGAAAGGATTTACCCATAGGAAACGTGAAATCAAGGCATAGACGAGAAAGCAAAGGAGACAATCAACAAACAGATCCTTGCGAAGAAAAGACGACTGATAAAATAGTCCGTATCTGAAGAGTCCTATTCAAAAGAAAAGTCTACCTTTTTATGGAGAAGAAACAAGCTCCAATTCTGAGTTCAATAAGAGTTGTAGAGTCTAATTACTGGAGAAAATTACTGAAAATGTTGGAAGAAATTGACTCTATCCACCATGTTCCCTCTGATCGTTCCAGTTTTCAGATATTTCGACTCCGCTTCTTGGGAGATAGATTATTCAGAAAATTAAAGGACCTTGCGGAATTCTTTGCTTACTTTACTTTTAATGGCACAACAGCCCATGGAGGGCCTAGGCCGAGCTTTTCGCATCCACTCATGTTGTGCGTGTTATATTTGTACATGAATGGAAGGGACCTACAGTTTAATGCCGAATCTGAACGGCGAAGTGAAAAGATTTTCATAGGCAATTTTTACTCTGGTAGGTTTGCCATTGCCTGGCAAGAGCCAAGAGGTGGTGCCGTGTTGAAAAATGATTTTTTCTACTTTTTGATTTTGCCTGTGCCGAGATTCGAACCCCGGGCACTCTGCGTAGCACGTAGCAGTCCAACGCACTACCACTACACCACAGCCCACTTGCAAAAGACCTAATAAGGTATATTAAGAATACTGGGTAGTTTAAAATAGAAATAGAGTGGATCAGTGTCGTAGACCGGATTTATTGTTTCAATTTCAAACCTCTTCGACTTCGATCAACATTTCCCTTAGATTGGAGGAGGGTTTGCGCCCACTTTACCCTCCTACCTACGCCAGTGAAGTGAATTATTTTAAGGCACAATATAGGGAAATTATACATAATGTATAAATTTGGTCTCCGTATATACTCAGCTTTAGAGGAAAATGCTCAGAAAAAACTGAGGCTAACATTGAAGGGGATTTAACAATCTCTTGAACTGACGGAGTTAAACTATCCCATTAATATCACTTATCGAGAAACAGTTAATCCTACAACCTGGTTTTAGGACCCTCGATCATTTAATGCCCATTTTTGATCCATCAATGTACTAGATTAGGCACCTAGAATCAGCAAAAGGTAAAGTTAAGATCTGGAAAAATATTCCTTTTGACATTTTATTGTACATAGCATACATAATAATAAAGCCTACCTTGATCTAAATTCAACTTTTCGCAGATTGCATTCAATATCCATTGCTTATTCAGTTCATCACCATCCATACTAGTCATATGCAAATCTTTCATTGGATAGTTAAACGATAACTATAAAAAAAATATATGACTAATTTTGCGGTAACGCTAGCTTTGGTTAAAGATATTTATATTTTCAAATCATGAAATGCAACTGGAGGTAGGTCTCTCTTTAGAAGAATCAAATAAGTCAATAAGGCAAATAGAGCACAGAGAAATACAATGGTCAAAAGCTTAAAGTGGATTATATCACTACCGAACTGATAGTTTATGGTTAAGGAGGGAGAGGTGTATGAAGCCTTGGCCTTAGCAATTCCCTCAAAATTACTTTTGTCAGCATACTTTTTATTGTAAAGATTTATTTATTTATAGGCAGCTATTACTTATAATATTATTTCAAGAGACTATTGCATTTCGAATTAAAGTTTATCAGTGCTCATGATTGTTACCCCTAAGGTATTCTAAAAAACCATTAGTTTTATTATACAAAAAATCCGGAATAATTTGACAATAAAGAAACCGCAAACTCTGTATTTAAATTAATGGACCACAGCAAATTGAGCACTCACAATGTTTTACTTTCTTCGTATACATTTATTTACATGCAGGCAGGCAAGTTTGTCGCTCAAGTCTTTTGTATTGATATGCAGCAGCATTTATTGACTCTTCGTATACTCCTATATTTATATGCATTCATATGTACATAGCTATAATTTCTACGCAAATTATATGTTGTACACTTATGGACATATCGCCATTAAAAACTTAAAAACAACAACAGTATCACAAAAAAAAAATCTGAATTTCAAGTAGTCAGAAGAAGTAGGTGAAGAAGCAGAACATATAAAATGAAAAATTTAAATTGCACACTTAAAGCGTTGCATTATTTTTCGCACCTTTAACACTTCAGAGAGCGAGAGAAATGATAATGAAACTAAAGGTAAGAAAAATGAAAAAAAAAAAAAGCTACAACTTTCTTGAAGTGTGAACATCAGCAACAATGACCAGCAATCGACAACGCAAACAATTGATGTTGGGGAAAACAATGAAATGCTGCAGTAGTAGTGTAACAAAAATATCAGCCAAGCATAGTAGGAAATAAAAAGAAGCGTGAGTGCGCGCGCGCGCACTTTTCACTCAAGGTATTTATGAGAAAATAAAATGAAAAATGGGACACACAAACGGGCAGATGGGGTGTTCACACATGCCTACGAATATACGAATGGCTGTTTTAAGCGAACGTTTCTTGATGTGTTTGCATTGTGCGGTCGCATAACATAACCTCATGTTGCGTAAACATAATTCAAGAGTATGTAGCATACTCGCTTACTCGATCGGACTCGTACTTAGAGTTTAAGGTACTCGTAAGTAGAATAAGAAACGGTGCCACTGCTGTGCGCTACGGTGCGTGTTACAGCTGCTTGCAATTGCTTGAACGAGCTGATGAATCGCTCGATGGACGTGGTGTAGTAGCATGAATTGATAGTTGGATGGATGGTTGGAAGGATGGACATAAAGCAAAAACGTTGCGCATATTAGGGCGCTATTTGATTGTTTAAAAAGTGATGACACTTTCTTTCTTCAATACTCGTACATCAAGATAATGTGCTGCCTGTACTTACGTACATGCAAAGACCGTGCAAGCTACTCTCGCTGGAATGCTGAAAATTCTTAAGGCGAAAGTCTATGTGCATAATTGAGAAATGGAGAGAAATGATAAAGGAGAAGGGAGCTAGCAAATATCAAAGAGATGACAATAAGTGCATATTAAATGAAGTTAAGCAAAGCTACCGAATTTTTTAAAGGAACATTGTGTTTTTTAGGGACAATTGGGACAATGATTCCTTGGGATAAGGACCTTAAATTTCTATTTAGTAACTAATAAAAAAGATTGATATTAAAATTGTTGAAGCGATAGAGCCATAAGTAACACCCTACAGACACTATTAATGATTCAGAAATTCCCATTTCCCCATTATTGTGAAAAACTAAGGAAAATAACTTTTCAGGTCATAGAGTAGATCCCTTCACTTGGAAACTCGATTTGTCTTGTTGCAAAGGTTTGCACTAACAACAGATTTTTGGGATGTTTATGGAAAGAATTTGAAAAATTCAATTATCGCATTTCGGGGGTTTCTGTACCGTAAACAGAGAGTCGGAGGCAGTTCATGTGTTTTTTGGGGACCCTAGTAATTTTATTACGTCTTTTTTCCTAGAACTGAAACTTTTCCGTGTTGATTTGAAAATGCGATGCTATTACAATTTTGATAAGGACTGAATTGAGAGAATTGAAGTGAAATACTTCGTGTATGAATTGAATCTTTTAAATACGCCCTGATATTGAATAGATTCGGCATAAAACTGTAGGTACCTTCCATTCATGCACAAATAAACACGCACAACATGAGTGGAAGCGAAAAGCTTGGCCTCTGGCGCTACATACGGTCATAGTCGACACTGATAAACTGAATTTCATTGTGGTAAAGGCACTTGCCACAATGGCTGTCTATCTCTTTATCGGTATTCTGCGTGATTTCGTTCTCTCTCTCCCCCTCCTTCTTCCTCCCACTTATCAGTCTTCCTTCCATTCAACACAATGCCCTGCATTCATAGGGGAACACCCTGTGTGTAAAATGTTGGGATGAAATAAAGAAAAATTAAAGCGATTTAGAATTGAGAATGACTTGAGATCGAATGGAAATACTTTAAAAAGGACTTGAGATTGGATTGAAATACGTTAATAAACGCTTGGAAAATGATTCAGCAGTGACTTGAGAACAAATTGAAATCTTTAAAAAGCTGCTCTATTATAATTATAGAAAAACTTTGAGAACTAAGAACTTGCGATTGAATTGATATACTTTGAGATGGACATGGAGAATGAAATAACATAATAAGCGACTTAACAATGAATTGAAATCCTTTGAGAAAGACTTGAGATCGAATGGAAAAGCTTTGAGATTGGATTTGATATGGATTAGAATACTTTCAAAACGACTTACGACTGATTTGAATACTTGATAACTGTAAGAACCACTTGATATTGGAAAAGTACTAGACATTGAATTGAAAGGTTTTAAGAATTACTTAGTATTGAATTAAGATATTTTTTGAGAATGATAGATTAAATTGAGACTGGGAAATTAATTGAAATAAGTGGATATGAATTTGGGGAATGATTTAAAAAACTTTAAAGGTAATTAGAGAATAACTTAAATCCTTTGAGAACGGTTTGATATTGAATTTGTAAAAAAAATTTCAAAACGACAGTTAATAATGAATTGATATAACTTTGAGTATGACTTAAGATTGAATAGAAAAACTACGAGATACGCGATTTCAAATTGAGAAAGATTTGAGATTCTTGAAAAACTTTGAGCACGACTGGTAAACGAATTGAAAAACTTTGAGCATGTCTGCAAAATGATTTAAAAACTTTGGAAACGACTTGCGAATGATATTCATATACTATGCTTGTGAAGGGCAGTAAGCGTGCAACACCTCGAGTAGGGTTTAATCCTCATACTATGCGCGTTTTGTTCCTTGCTTATAAGAAACGAACGACAGACATAATCATTCATGTGAACATCACACATTGATTTATCTGACATTGTATGGAAGTTTTTCTCGTTGTTGTTATATAAAATCTCAGCAGCACCAATGGCATCATTCTCATCAGCATCATCACTAGCAACCAAGCAATTTAAGTGTGGATATATGTGTGTGTGTGCATTTGAGTTGGATGTTACTGTTGACAGTTTTAAATGGATGACAAACAATCGATCTTTTGAAGTTTTGATCAGAAACTCCTTTTCTTTTTTTTTCTTAAACTGCTTCTGCTTTTCAACTTCTTCTTCTGCTGCTACTGCTAGCGCTTGTGGAGATGTGCTACTTTTTTCTCTATATGCCTCAACTCACCAACGAAATGAAAAGTTAATAAATGTTGCTGCTATTGATAGCAAGGAGGAATCGTATGTACACATTATTATTATCATTTTTTTTTTAATTTTCAATTTATCAATATATCTATTTTCTTCATATATTTCTTTTTCTCCTTTGTTGCTTTTGTTTTTTCCTTTTTCACATACTTAATGTGACATTTTCAAGTATAGTAGCCATTGGATAAGTTATTAATGTCAACACTCCAAGCAACATTGTGCGCACTTCTCGTGGACAATTCCTTTTATTTATATAAAATATTGATAGTATTTCCTTTTCTTTTATTTTTCATTTCTATTCATATTTTAGTATGTTTTTGTTTTGTTTTTCGTGTACAGATGTAGCAATTTCCTATGTGAAGTTTGCTAGCAAGCAGCACAAAGAAACAATAGTGCCATATATTTTAAAGTTAAATATGATTTTCCATTTAAGTTAGAGGTGAATACGAGTACATAGAAGAACATATTTAGGTTTGTGATCTATTATGCGAGACTAAAGTATGTGCAACATCAAAGCGGCCTTCCATTGGATTTTCAATGTAGTTTTAAAACTGTAATTATAATTTCTATGTGATTTACAAGACTAAGAACAAAGAAGTGATTTCGAAGACTTCTACTATTTGAACTTTTTGATTGGAATATACCATATAGTGGGTTCCTATATTTAGCATTATGTATGTAATTTAAAGAACGCAGTCACCAGCATCAAACCTTAAAGTGATTATTACTTTAAAATCTTCACAACTCATCTTTTTGCATAATTATTTCCACTATAAAAATAAAACCTTAAGTTAATCCAGCATTCCAATTCAAATGTTATTAAATTGAATATTTATCAAGTATATATGTATAAAAATAAATATGATTTCAATGCAAATACTGAGATCAATACAATTTACAAATAATAGGCATTCGAGATTGTCGCTTAAGTCTTTTGTTTCGCTTTCACAGTACCCACGAGTGCAACTACAAGTTACATGCACTAAAGATTGAAATCTCATCAAAAAAAAAAAAAAAAAAATGTGTATAATCATGACTCAATTTAGTTGTTATTGTTGTTTAGCAAAGAGTAAAATTTTTTAATAAAATATTAAACAATTACTCAGCATGGGCAAAAAGCAAAAAAAAAAATCATCATCTCATCATCGTCATCCACAATAGCATTGAATCTAATAAAAATTGTAAATAAGTAAATTATAATAAAATAATTTGCAATCCGAATAGAAGAAAATAATACAAATAAATATCAAGTTCAAAAAGCAACGACAAATAATTGCACACAACTATGCAATCGAGTTGAAGCTGCAATTGAAACAAACGTAGCAGAAACAATAAAAAACAAACCAAAAATTGATTTTCATGCCAGTAACACAGAAATCAGAAATCGTGAATAATTTTTTTTTCTCCTAGCGTAAGTTTCATTTTGGTTTACAAAAACAAAGACAACTGTTTGATTTTATCACTACTCCCCTTCCACAATCTTCTGCTACAAAAAAAAAAAAAAATAGATGTCACTGTAATTCGAAGGGCGCAGATGGGCATTCAACAATGTATACACACTATATGAAAATCTGTGAGAGAGAAAGAGAAAGTAAGCAATAGAGGAGGAATCTCTTTCTCTAATAATTTCAAAAATGTTTAATTTTTTTGCCACAGTTTGCTTTTTTGCTGCTGTTGCTATTGCAAGTGAATTGCAGCTCAAACTCTTAACATAAGCGAGTACAACTTGAAATTGTATGCAACTGCGGCTGCTGCTAGTACCGCAACATTGCAATGGAAAAAGTGATTGTTAGCGCTGGTTATTTTTTGTTCTCTCTCTTTCAACTTCAGTATTAAATGTTCGCAATGTTGTTAGTGGCATCACTGATTGTTGCAAGCAATGATTTCATCCTATGATGCGATGCGATGCGATGCTGACGTCCATTTGCTGTTACTGCTTCTTTTTTTATTGTCATTTTATCTCGTACTCGTCGTTGTCGTCGTCATCGTCATTGTCATCATCATCATCGTTGTTGTTGTCCTCATCGTGTGCTATATTATGACGCTAATATTAACGCATACACAGTGCATACGAACTCGTGATGGTAGCTAGCCAGAGAGACAGCGAGCCAACGCGTATAAAACGTTCACATATGTAAGCGCCATGTCAGCAACATAATAATAAAATATCAATAATAAAATAAAGCAAGCAAGCAAGGGGTTAAAAAAAAACCGACAACAACAACAACAAAAAACTTGCCTGGGAATTATGGAGACTTCCTGCTTTTGCACGCTGGTTGCTGCGCTGTTGTTATTGAAGCTGTTGCTGCTGCTGCTGCTGTGCTGCTGCTGCTCTTTCCGTTGATGATGATGATGATAGTTTTTTCATTGTTGTTGTTGCGGTTATTGCTGATGCTATTATTGCTGATGTTGCTTGGTTTATCTCCTGCTGCTGCCATTGTTGTTGCTGCCTGTGACTATTGGCGCTAAATGCATTTGTTTAGCGAGTCTCAACGTTGTTGTTGTTGTTTTTATTGCCTTTCAGTTTCTTTTGTATTGTTTCATTTTAGTAGTCTTATGCGTTTGAGAATATTTCAGTTTTCATTTGATAAAATTGTTAATTTTAATTATTATTATTTTCTAATATATTTTTAATTTTTATGTTTCTACTTTGACTTTGCCGTGTGACTCATAAATTCATCATTTGAAACGTGATTAGTTGAAATGATGATTTCACTCAAGAGATCTGAGATCTGAGTTTTTTAGGTAAGATTATAAAGATTATCTACCATACTGATGCAAAGCTATGTCTTGATTTAAGAGTTCAAGGATAAGAGGATAGTTGGAAAAGGGGAAGAGGGGCAAATAGTTAAGAACGTTTGCTTTGAATTGAATAAGGTCATAACTCTAAGTGAGAAATTATAAGCAGGAAGCCTATTCCACACACGCGCAGATCGACAAAAGAAAGTACAATCCCTGTAATGCGTTGTGCATCGGAATACCGTGTCTACGTCTATTAAATAGCGCACCACCGCAGAACATCCACTGTGAAATATCGATTGAAGAGGGTCAATGAAAGCCACGTTTCGACGTTGTCCCAATTGGTCAAAAGAGCTGGAAGCCCTACTAACCCCTATCAGCTTTTTCGCGCGGTGTTAGACATGGTCCAGAAGTTCCAGTTGAGTTTGTGGAGCTTCTGCCCATAGATGTGAATGGGTCGAATAGGTGCTTTTGATAATGCGGAGATCAAATGGAGTGAAGTATTTCGTAAAGCGCTTTAAAAAGTCGAGACACTTTGCTGTTTCTTTCCTTCGACTCGCCAAAAATTTGAAAATACCAATGATGCTCAGAATAGATTTGTACATCCTCAGCAGAACAGAACCGATTTGCCCTCGCTGCAAATGTGACATTGACCTTTGCAATTGCTCCGAACATATGTGCGGCCATTACAAGAGCTTAGCACAATCTGTGATGTTGTTTGAGCAGCTATTACTCGATACTTCATATCGACTTGACTTTAACAGACTAAAAAATATAAATTTTTCCACGGTATAATTTAATTTTCCTTTAACTAAAATATCAACTATTCCACAGACATAAACGAAGCTTGAAAAATATGGCACTAATTACGAGCAAGACTGAAAGAAACTCTAAAATCTTTATGACCAGAGAAGATCACTGTTTCAATTTCATCATCAACGTACTCGCGTCCTGGTTCCATTATTAATTTCATATTTGATTAAAATGCCTAGATCTTTCTTCCACTCTTAGCATGCACAATTGCACTGAGATTTCATGTTTATTTTTAATTTGTTGTTATTGTTTTTATTATCTTTTTTTTTCTGTATTAATTTAATGAAATGTATCAATTTCAAATGTTATTAATTTTTTTTTACTATTTACAGTAAAAACCACAAATAAACAGCAAAAAATTAGATACTTAAAAACCATTTATTTAACAACAACAATGTTTGTATGTTGTATGTATGCTATTGCTGTTGTTATAGTAATAGCAACAAACACCAAACATTAAACGAGCTTGTTACGAATTAAATCTCAGCCTAAGCTTCTAAGTTCAGGTAGAAAAACTTTAATTGATTCATAAAAATGTTTGTGTTTTTTTCTTTTTTTTTTGTTGCTGTTTATTTACTGCCAACTGTTGATTACAACCTTTTTTCTGTTGTTGTTGCTGGCTTTCATTTAATCAGGTGCACGCAGAGACAGCAATGGAGTTGTTAGCGAGGAGCAGAGCTGTAAACATGGGCCCGTACGCAGGCACTGGCGCCCCTCTTTTTCACTGAGTTCATATGTAGAAAATAATTTTTCTTGTGGTTTTCGTCATGTTTTATGAGCTTCTGCTGCTGTTGTTGTTTTTTATTTAATTTTTATATTGTTATTGTTGTCTTTTTAATTTTTGCTCTATTTTCGTTTAAACTTTTTCCTTCTGTCGTTGTACAATGTACATATCTATCCATTTAGCTGCATATAGTGAAAAACGTTTAAGTATTTATATGTAAGTATGTAAGTACTCGTACCTCTGTATTAAAATCTAGAAGTGGCATCATTAACCAACTTGGTGTGCGCATGCGCAGCTCACACAACAGTTTGGCACGGCACACGGCTATAATGAGCTGCGAACATGCGCAGCTTCCTTTAAACAACAACAAGAAAAAGAGCTAGCAATAGCAATAACAAAATGAAAGCATACAGCATGATAATGCGCCTGAGAAGTACTGAATGATTGCTGGAATGAAGGAAGAAGTGAAGGTAGATATGGTTTAGAAGAGAAGGAGGAGTATGTACAGGTTAAGGTGGAGGTAGAAGAGTAGGTAAATGTGGAGCAAGAAGTAAAAGTAGACGTGCTTTCAGAGGAGCAAAGAGATGTCGAGGTTATGATGAAGCTAGAAGAGGAGAATTCCTCAATGACTGTACAAGCGTACACGCCAAAGATGATGTTGGTCGTCGGTTTTTAATGGTTATTTTATCGTTTATCGTTAACATTAAAATAGTTTAAATAGTTTTTAGTATTTTTAATGTAGTACATAAGAATATTTTTATTTAAGGTTTCCTTTGAAGTTTCAACTTCAACTTGAGTTTATTTGATGTGCTCTGCATTTTTAATGTACACAGTTATTTTTATAATAAAATAGAATAGAAAAATATTGTTTTCCAGTTGTTGATTTATTTTCAGACAAACAAAAGTACATAGGAAAGTTTTAGCATGCTATCAAATATGAATAAAATGAATGCCATAAACAAAAGATTTAGGAAACAAACTTCTTGTATGAAAACATCGAAATTTCTCAGAGTAAAGAGGGGAAGTGAATGAATAAGCAGAAAAGAAATGATTTTATATCACACACACATACGCCAACACACAAACACACACACAGTCACACGTATTCATAAATATGAATAGTTCACATCACAGGAGAACAAAATATCTTTGTATATAAAAAAAAGACTTCTGAAAACCAATTGCCTCTTAAAGAAACTTCATTTTCAAATCGGAAATGCAAAATTTTTCCAACTGTAACTTTGAACAAATTGTCTGTTAAAAAAATTTCATTTTCAAATCGGAAATGCAAAGATTTTCCAACTGTAACTTTTTTATGATGCTGTAAAAAATTATCAAGCGAAATAAATCATAGAAAAAAACCACCAGAATTTCGAATAAACATTTTGACAGTCACAAACGTTGTAAATTACAAATTTTTCTTGCTTTAATATGCAAATTAGAAAAATGAAAACATACATAAGTAAAACTAAAACAAAATGAGTTCACAAAAAACTAAGTAGACACAATAAATTGGGGGGAAATAAAACTCGCCTAAGATTTTCTATTAAGATATGAAGAAAATCACATAATGCCAGGCTAATTTTATTGTTAGATAAAAAAAATATCCCATGCTGTAAAAATTATTTAGCTTAGTTTTGACTTAGTTTTTTGATTGTTTGGTGGGTAGCAAATTTGCATAAATTTAACACAACCTAAGCCAAACATCAGACAAGAAAAAAATATATACCTTAAAACATTAAGAGTGAAATTAAAATTCGCATAAATTTTGTAAGTCATATTGAAATCATAATGTCAAAAGGAAAATATATGAATTTTTATTTTGTTATAAAGATAATTATAAATGAATAATCCACCTTTTCCCACTCCGTACAAGTTAGGAGCATTCCACTTTCATTTTTCAATACATACTAAATACATTCAATATTCCCACAGAAGAATAGTAAACATTTAAAATTAAACATAAAAATAAAAGTGTCATAACTATAAAGAGTAGGCCTCTAAAGACAATTAGAAAGGATTTTAAGACAAAGCCCATTATTGGAAGGTGTAAACCATCATACGAAGTCAAAATATGTAAAAATAGTCGGAACGAGTTAATCAAAAGGCAGTAATAGGCAAACGAAGGATTTGAGAGGAAGCGAACAGAGGTCAGTGGTAGTTGAAAGCAGCAAAGGCGGTCAGAAGAAGTCAAAGTCAGTCGAATGTAGACAAAATCAGTTGACTGCAGCAATACAGATTAAAGATAGCAATTCAGTTGCAATCATAGATTTTCGAAAAGCAGTCAGCAATATTTTTCATGCAGTCTGAGTCTGAGTAATTTGCAGTTAAGAGGCAAAAATTTCCGGGAATAAAGTTTGAAGCAGTCAACAGCAACATGAAGCACTGTGAGGTACTCAAAGATAATTTTTGGCAATCGCAACAAATCACAGAGAAAGTTGAGTTGAAGTTAATAAACGGTCAGAAGCCATCACAGTCAGTTTGTAGTAGTCAGAGTCTTTTATATTTAGTCAGAGATTATCTGAAGTAGTGAGAAATATTTCGAGGTAATCAGATATATAAGTATAAAGACGAAGCAGTACATAGTTAGGGGTAGTTAAGCAACCATAGCCAATGCGAAATATTTCGAAACAGTAAAAATGGGGCAGAATCACGCAGAGCCAGCCGGAGATAGTCTGTGGCGGTCAGAGGCAACATAAACATAGCCAAAAGTTTTCCAGGTGCATTTAAAAAAGATATAACATAAGATATGGGACAGCTTAAAGCTATCAGAACTACTTAATGCAAGAAGGTCAGTCGGAAGCAGTAAAGATAATCAGTCACAGGCGTTTAGAATGCAGTCAGCAATTTTTGGTGGCAGTTTGAACCATTTTGAGTAAGAGTAAGAGCTTTTAGATTGATTAGCAATTAGGGTATTTTGAATGTTTTTCTTGAAGAGTCTTCGGGTTCATTGGCAGACGGCTTAAATATTTATGTAGACATCATTGGCGTAAGTAGAAGGGAAATAAAAAAGATGTACCTTTCTTCCCTATGTAATTTTTTTCATATTAATCGACTCGTACTTTTTTCGAGATATTACATGGAACCAGAAATATCTCCCACATTATAAAATCCTAGCTACGCTATTATTCTGCAAAATATAAGATACAACAGAACAATTTGCCCACCATTGAATTCCTTGCGCCCAGATTTCATATGTAAGAACCGAAATCAAAAACTTTTCCTTAAAAGAAAAATTTTAATGCGAACAGAGTTTTATCGACAGCAGCCAGTGGGAGAGGTCCACAGCAGACAACAGCAATCAGATGTAGTCAGCGACAGCTAGATTCACCCAGAAACCATTCTACATGGGCGCTATCATTAGCGATTACCTTATAAAAGTACGAAAACAATTTTGGTATAATTTTCAGTAGGCGAAAACGATATAAAATATAAAATATTATTATTTAACTAAGATAATTAATAATGTATGTATGTAGTAGGTATATGGTATATTATGTATACATGCATACATACATTTACTTTATAGATCTCATAATTTTCATATAATGTAAAATATTAACTAGTTACACCACAGTGCAATAAGCAAGCAGTAAGAATTGGACACACACCTGTGCCAGTGGCAGTGGCAGTGACAGTGACAGTACCTGTGCCATATCCAAGAGAAGAAGTCAACAACAATTTTTAGTAGTGCAACAGCAGCTACCGGTCGAATTAAGAAAGCTTCTTGAGAATTTTCGCCTCTACATAAGTATTACATATATGCGCGTGGATGGTTGCTGGCTGCTGGCTGCTTAATTGTAGAAGGAATGTGTACGCGAAGAGTATATAAACGAAGTTGTTATAGCTGAGACTATTGCTTGCTGCTTGCTCCTGCTGCTAATTAAAACGCAAACGCACTCAGACACCAAGCCAACCAGTACACAGATGATGAAGATGATACCGAATATATGCAATAACGAAGAAAAGCGGCAGCAGCAGTGCTGCATGTTGGCACAAGCAACATACATACATGCAGCATGTGCATAAATGTGCGCCTTTAAAATTCCTAAGATTTGTACTTACTTGCGTTTGTATTTGTGGTGAGTACTTTTAGCTGAAGATGTACAACATAAAGCTGACAGCAGTGAAAATGTTGCTGCTGCAATAAAAAATATTAAGAATTGTCATAAGAAGTTAAAAATTTTGAGTTCTTTTCATTTTGTTTCTCATCTTGATTTTAGTTTGTTTTTTTTTTTTTCTGTGCTTTCATCTTTTGTGCTGTTGCTAGTTTTTTGATTTATGTTGAGAAAATCATATACAGAAGAATTTTAGTTGAGCGCATGCGCACATCTGTTGACAACAAGTTATAAATATATACGACAGCAACAAGTTGCTGCACTGGTTCATTGTATAATAAAATATTTGTTTTTGCTGGCTGTTACTGGCAACGCAACAATATCCTGTTTGCAGCAACAATTTGATGTCAGCATTTTTCGTTCTTCTTCTTTAAATGCAAACAACAACACACATTGAAATTTCTGTGTTAATTTGATTTGCTTAATTATTTTTCGTTTGTATATTTTTGGTAATAACTTTACAGTTATAACTGTCATAAATTTACACATACACACATACACACACATATAAATGTGTATTAATTTATGTATTATGTGTTTTAGTGTGTACTCGTATATGTTTACATTTCAAAATCACTCGCTTGTAACTAATTGGCGCGCTTGCCTGTTTCCAATTGCCCATTTCGTTGCGTTCACTTGAGTTTTCGCATGCGTATACGCTTCGAATCTTCTTTCTACTGATGATTTATTTGACTTGATTACAAATTTACTAACAAAAAAACGAGAAGAGAAGGAAAAAGCTAGCAGCTTTTCTTCTACGCTACTCACCTTTCTTCTTCTATTGAGTTAGTTGCCCTTTAAGTTTTCCCCCTTTTTCTGGTTGAAAATTTGTATATTTTCACATGTTGATTTTCTCACATTCATACTGTCATTCATTTTGTTAATTTAATTATGATTTTCATCCACCCAAACTGTAATTTAAAGTAATGTATATGGCAGGTATGGTATAAATGTAGTGTAATGTATTGTTGTTCATTTTTATTTATTTTTGGTGTTTCCTACCTGATACCAACACATATTTCATATTATGTATTGTACTTTTCATGGAAATTTTGTTAAAACAACAAAATATTTAATTTGTTATGGCAATAATTACCCTTCATTTGTTAAAGTTATCTACTAATTTTAAATTGTCAACGCTTGACCTCTTTTCTTGCTTATTTTATATGTGGTTGTAGTTGTTGCTGCAGTTGCTGTACATAGTTGTTGTTGCTTTAGTTGTTATATGTTTCGGCTATCTGATGCCAAACAAATTAATTTATGTATGCAACCATCTAAAGTATACACGCTAATGGAAGTATGAAACAAAAAACTTAAGAAACGAACGTTGTTTTTTTTTATTTTCAAATTGGTGATTACAATTGATACAAGCACTCATACCTTACCTAGTACATACACTTGGAAATGGAAATTGTCACTATACCTATTTCCTCACTACAAAACAATAGTACTGATAATTGATTATTTCTGCTGAAAGCTTTTAGATAATGTTAACATTAATTAGTTTCTCACATTTGCATCCACTTTATTTCTTTAACTGAAAAATTGGAGAAATCTCTTTTTGAATTCCGGCAGATTCAAAGACAACTAAAATTACAACTGTAAAATTTAAATTAACTACAAATTGGTATGTCAAATTTATTTACCTATGTACTTACTTAGTATGCACCTTAATTTTTGGTTGGGAATATTATCTTTCCCTTTCTCTTTTGCTATTCTGTAGCTTACTCATCAGCTTTGAAGTGTCGTCGGGAACTTTTATCTTTGTCTTTCGGATTGTTGCATCTTGCAGGCTGTTTCCGTTAAGGTCATTGTTGTCTTCTTTGAAAGGTGCATAGCCAAGTACATAGCTTGTTGTGTTCTTCTTGATCCTTGTCTTCAGTGTTTAAAGGTTTTTTTTTCTAACGATACGAGTTATTACAGCTAATGTTTTCATGGAGGGTGGGGGGGGGGGGGGGGAGATGAGTTACAGCGCCTCAGCGTAACATAACAAAAGAAACCATATACCGCCTATGTTATTATCGCCCTCTCACGACCTTCCCCCGCAACTGCTAATCATTCGTACCCTCCAGCGTATCATTTTATTTTCATTACAAGTTGAAACTTTAAGCTGAAAGATGGATCAGATGGATTGTCTGATTGGACTAAAATTTGATCAAACTACTCTCATGAGAGGATATACCGGAGGATTTGGGGAACCTATTCTTGATTAGAATTTAAAAAATTGGGTTATGGTATAAAAACGGAACCCTGTGCCCTAGGGAGAAGGCAGCCGTTTAAACAAAACCAACAGCACTCTCATTAGTGGAACAAATTTGAAGGGTAAGCGATTATGATCCTGAAAAGATGTGTAAAAATAACTTGGCCTAGTCGACACCTACTTTCATGTGGAAAACTCTCTCGTTTTCGTTTTGTACATTTCCTAACTCCCTTTGAGTTAGTTTTGGGTCGTAGAACTTTTCACACTAAGGCAATCCCAGCATCTCGTGGAAGGCTTTCGCTGTAATAGATTACTGACCAAAGTATTTCATGGGAAAAGAAAGCATTCATGTAGTTCATAAATCTACTCGATCGATCGATTACTGAGAATGTTCGGTTAAAGATTTGGATTTGTAATCTTTAAGTTGCTTCAAAGAAGATTGCATCCAATAATGAATACATAATGGTGTATAATTCTAAATGAAAATCGACTCTAAACCATTAATTTCCTTTAGAAAATCACTTCCAGCGTGTAGAGAAAAGGTGGAAATAAACCGTTCCAGAATAATTGAGACATTTCTTACCTTTTGTCTGATTTAAAGCTGATCCGGTATCATGAAATCTGTGATTATTTCATAAGTACTTATATATGACAGCCCATTTCGTGGTTTTTTTCTTTTAGAAGATCAAAGAATATTCCATGAATAATTCGTACCTCTACAATTTCCTCATTTTCTGTGCATGGAACATTCTTTCTCCCATTGAGCTTAATGGTCGTTGATCAATGCAAGTTAGGTAGTTAGGTCCGGAACCTAAACCTTCTTGAAATATCGAAACGAGCGGTCACTTTTCTTTAAGGCATGCCAATGAATAAATCTCAATACTGATACATGCAATGGTCGATTACTTTTAAATTCGTTGGGAATAAATGTCATTGCTGCCATTTAAATATTATCGCCACTGTTTAATGAACTCACTCACGAAATTAAATCCAATTAAGCATAAAGTTTCATTCGTAAGTTGGCTTCGATTTGACATGGTGTCACTTCACGTACTCATTCATATCCTACGTAATTATGGTATTTTTATTATTTTGTTGATGGCTGCTGCTTGCTGCTTGCTTCTGTTCAAGTTATATGATCTCGTAATTTTGTTATTTTTTTACAACACTTTTTCATTATCTTGCACACTTGCTTGCATTTCCTTCTACTTCAGTTTATTTACAATACTATATTAATAAATTGACATATTTTTACGAGTTTCGGTTTGGTTTTTTTTTGCGATTTACTACGAGCATCTTTTATTATTTTATGAACTTGTATATCCAATTGATAATTATAAGTTTTATAGTCAATTCAATTTATGCGCGCTCATTGGGGCTCAATTAAAAAGAGGTCACCTAAAATTATAGTTACAAAAAAATTCGTGAGATTTCTCACGCTATACTTATTAAAAAAGTGAATGTTTCTTTAAATACATACTTACTTAGTAAGTAAGAATTACCCATTCCCAGGTATCTACCCATGGTGCTTCAAGCAGCTTGTTCCTCATATTATGGATTTTATAGCTTTGGAGACGATTACATTCGAAATGACATAAAATTTTAAGTTAATATTTCAATTAAAAAATTGTGTGTAACACTTGCAGTGTTCCAATAGCATCTGCATGCTGAGAGCGAATTGGTGAAAATTTACAGTAGTTTCAACAAGAAAGCAATCGGCTTAAGTCACTGAAAAAACTAAGGGATCTTAAAAAAAAAGCCCACAGCATCATGAAATGATTAATTATTCATTGCGCAAATATATTAATATGGCGTCCAGTCGCCACCATTCTTTGTAATTTCATTACAACGGAAATGCATGCTATCGACAAATTTTTCAGCATATGACCGTGTTAAACTTCGCCATATTACCCTAAGAAGCCGTTTCGAATGATTTATTGAACGTATCTTTTTTCCACGTAGTTTTCATTTCATAAGAGCCCAAACATTTTCGATCGGATTCGCATCTGGCGACTGTGAGGGCCAATCCAATGAAGTTATGCCGTTTTCCTCTTTCCAACTGCTACACAAGCGACTGCAATGTTTTGGGTCGTTGTCCTCTTGAAGAACCCAATCTCGGCTCCCTGCCCCAAACCACATATCCGTTGATTACAGAAGTCCTCGACGGTATATCGCGGTCATGAAGTTGGCATCCAAATTCCTCGTGAACATGATTAATTCGCCAAATCCTTGTTTTGTTTAGCATCCCCAAACATGAACCTTTCCTGGATGTTTCACTGATCGGTGGAGCATCTTACCGTCTTTAGTGGACCAAGCACGCTTAATAGTGTTTGTCATCCAACAGGAGGATTCGTCTGTGAACACCACTTGGCTTCAATCGTCATCCACATGTTCAGTTGCCCTCTCTTGGCGTTTTTTTATTTGCTTTGCAGTTAGTAAGGGTTTTACCGTCGTTGCTCGAAATTGGATGTGAAACTCCCTCAAACGGTTTCTTATTGTATTCAGAGAGACATTTTTGCCCTTTCGAGCCAATTTTTGTTTAGCTGCTTTCAAGGATATGGCTGGATTAGCTTCGAAAATCCTCTTTATAACCAAGTTCTCCTGTTTCGAGGTAGCTCTGCAAATGTTGTGATTTGGCAAGTCGTCCACATTTTTGTGCACCAAAAAGTGTTTGTTCCAATGCTGGACAAACGCCTTCGACTTTTTTAAGTACTTCGAAGCACTCAAGTGGGACATCTTGGGACCTTTTGGATGGGAACAAAGAAAAATAGCTTCAAAACGTTTCGCGTATACGGAACTCATTTCTTAAATATGCTCTTGGGATGAAAGCGTATAATGGACTGTTTCTACAATTACATTGCGAAATTTACAATGAAATCAATTTTTTTTGAAAATCAAGGCCTACTTGATATTCAAATTATCAAATCATGCGTAAAAGCCGATTGCTTTCTTCTTGAAAGTACAGCAATATCGTCAGCGGCAGTTGCCACTGTATACTTACTTTCTTCCTTACTTCATTTCACTCTTTGATATACGGTAGCACTGATATCTATCGATATCTTTTTTTCTCTCTATTAATGGCATAACACCCGTGGGGGGCCTAGGCCGATTTTTACTTATTTACGCAACTACACAACAGCGACCACAAAAAAAAGAAAAATATAAACATTTGAGGCTTATTGACTCGAAGACTACTAAACTGATTAAAATGTAATTTTTTACAGTGATGCATTCTATCTCTAGGCAGGTTCTCGACTTAATCGGAGTTCCTATTCTACAAGTGGGTGCGGCATCTGCTATACATATTTAAATTTACCCTAAAGATCTTGGTTGACAATGCTATGAAACAGAAAAAATGAGGGTACGATTGAAAAAGGGTGTGGGACGCCTACCATATAACCTGAATATTCAGGAATTACAAATTGGTTTTACGGAATTAGTGGGAATGGCATCTTTCATGCTCTACTACTACATATTTTCGATTACTTGTTCCACTACTTTTCCTACTACGTAATATTTTCTACTACTACTTTTCCTACAATTTTTTTTACTAATTTTCCTGTTACTATTTCTTCTATTACGAATGTATTCTTATCCGACGTTAAACCCGATTTTATTCACATGAGTGTTAGCATCACCTGAAGATCAATATTTTCTACTACCTTTTCTACAACAATATTATTTTCTACTACTTTTTCTTCTAAAATACTAATTCCACAACTATTTTCTGCTATTTTTTCTTCATATGTTTGTTATTTACTATATTAATTTCTACAACTTTTTCTACTATTTTTGTAACAATTTTCGATAGGTGGAGCTGAATTTGCGTAAAAAAAGTAAAATGACTGTGTAATATAAAATAGAAGGACTTATCATGACACATAAAATATTTTAAAAAAATAATGTTTTATTCGGGATTAAGATTTTATAATATTTTTCGTTGGAATCACAACTGCTCCGAGAAAAAGAAGAGACACAATGAGGCTTCGCGTATGGCTCAAAGAACGACATTGCTGATGGCAATAGGTGCTCTAAGAACAACCCATTCTAATCTGAGAGCTGGCATGTTATGTATACATAATTTATGATTACTGATCTTTTAAGATATAAGTAAGTAGCTCGCGGACAACTAGGTCCTCAACTAGGTCCAACTCTTTCATGAATAATTAATTGAGTCCAACTTACTCCCACTGATTTGAAATATCTTTGAATCCTAATTGTCTACAAGTGACCCCAGGTGATTTCAAGTGATTACATGTGACTTGATGACTTTCATGATTACAATGTCATAAGGTTTGTTTTCCCATATCTTGAAAACAGAATTGTATTCTTCTAGCTCCAAAAGAGACTTTTCCAACTCAAATATGATATTCAATAACTTCAAATATAACCTATTATGGTACTGATTTGTAGCTTGTACCCTCAATTGATTGTATTCTTGTATAGCTTTGCCTGCTTGCGAAATAGTTGCTTACCGAGATTGTACTGCTGCATGGATACGAACTCCTTTTAAGGACGTGTTAAAAGGTTCCATACCAATATGATGATTATCACTGAAGCATTATTCATCACATTGAGGAACTGTTGTGTTACTTTAATGTTTACATTCATCAATATTATATTATATTGATGGATTCATTCAACATATCAATGAAAATTAAGACCAATCTAAAGAATTGTTTGGTTTGATGAACGATGTTCATTACATATATGAATGAATACATTATATTAATGAACGAACTATAGGATCTAAGGAATGCGACAAAGATACACTTTAAATTCACTTTTAATTTCCGTGAACGACGAATCTAATGGCTGCGATATTAAGCGGGTGAATGCAGTAATCGAAAATAAATTATCATTTACCGATTTTATAATGCTTTCACCTACTTTGACAACTGAAGTTTTGTCAGAGTAGGTACATAATCAATTGTGATATCATAGCTGGTAATGTATGGATTTTTACACCAACATTTTTCCCCTCTAGTGGCATCTTTATCCATCAATATCATTACATGCATTTTCTCGCACTCACGCTTGAGTACAACAATTCACTATTTCTAATAATAGCATCGCAGTATTAATAGAAGTAGCAACCTCATGCTTAAGTTACTCAGACCCCCTTAAAAAACAAAAGAAAAACTATTTATTTACGTTAAAAAATATAGGTATACATAAGTACAATATGTATAAGGACATCTGCTTATAAGAAACTATACAAATTATTAGACACTATAGAAAGATAAATTCCTACATACATTCCTATTCCTATCCATTATCTGACTGGCGATTATTTCTGAGCATAAGACAAAATTGAGGCAAGGCAATTGTCTAAGAAAGACACAGCGTAAAAAACTATGAAGTGAATGGAATACGCGCATTCATCATCCAAGCACAAAAGAAAATTTTTTTTTTTTAAATTAATATCCTTTAATTTAGTAGCTGGCTGGCACAGAGTAAAAGACAAAGGAGAGGAACGATGAACACCGATTTAAAGTACATACTATAGTAGGAGTACCTACACAAAATAATTTCTTAAATTATTTGTTAAAAATAAAAGAAGAGGAAGCAGTAAAGTAATTTCAAATACAATGAAATCCTAGAAGTCTCCAGAGTTTAAGTGATACCCGCCATGCACACACTGGCCCCTATACTTGTGCGCCGACTATGTGAAAAGGAATGTTAGCGCAAGGATGCGCTTAAAAACCATGTGCAGCATTTTTAATTTATAAAAAATAAACTAACAAAAAGAAATTCAAGATCACGTTCATCTAAGAAAAAAAAAGAAATATAGACAAGAAAATACATACTACATAAGTTGCAGGCTGCGTGCGTGTATCCTTCATATCCTTTTCCTCACACACATTTTTCTTTATATGGTGATAAGTGTGTGTCCGTGTGCGTGTGTGTGTGTGTGTGTGTGTAGGATGATGAAAAAGAGATTAATCCTTAGACAATTGAATTTTTGTTTGTATTCAATTTTTGTTGCATTGGCAATGATTTAATTTGGGTTTTTGTTAGTTGCTGTTGTTGTTGTTCTTAATTGTGGGAATACATAGTAGAAAAAAGTAGAAGGAGTTTACTTACTACTTACTGCCTTCAGAAAATTTAATCCTTTCCTTTTCTTTTTTTCCTTGTATGTAGATCTAAGAGTAAGTATTAAGTACTTATTGCTGAGAGGAAATGTTGCTTACCTTAAAGCAGTTGCAGTTTTGATTACACAAGCATAAGTAGAGGTAAAGAATAATCCTTTATTTATTGCATAATGCAAAAGTAAAGGCGCAAAAGTTTTGAAATCTTTGTGGTTTATTAGCTATGGTAGATTAGATTATAACAATATTTTTTGAAGAAAGTTATTCAGCTATAAATTAAGGAGATGGGAAATTCTTTTTGGCAGGAAGCTACGGCTGCTGCTGTAGCTGACACACTAGTGCAGCTGTATGTGAAAACAAATAGAGAATTATTTTCTTTTTCTTTTTGGTAAGATGTTTTAAAACCAAAACCAACGTTGAGTTAAGCTATGCAGGCTCAGGAGAAATAAAACTATAAAAGATTTCTGGAAAAAATATCGTGTAATTGAAAGAAATTTATTTTTATACATAAGTACTAAGTATACCTAGTCCTGCCATAAGTTCTGTTACAATTTGAAAATAGTGTAAAAATTAAGGAAACGAGTTTTTTTAATGTGTTGTAATTTTTATTTTGTTATTAAATTATAGTATTTCTGAAAATTAACATCTTATTCAAAATGGTCGCCTCTCGCTTTAATGCACGCCTTTAGACGATCAGGCCATTGATCATCAGGCTATAGCGGCACGTATGGTTTCGATGGGTATTGATGACGCTGCTGAAATAAGAGCTTTCATAGGACTCTCCAAATTTCGGTGGCGAACTTTGCAGGCCACACCCTCTAGCTCTGACCACAATTTGCAATCAAGGGGATTCAAATCTGGGCTTCCCGAGGGCAAATTTTCAGCACTAATAAAGGCAGGAATATTCTGACGTAGCCACTCTTGAGTTGCTTTGGCTTTGTGTGCCGGTGCAGAGTCTTGTTGAAAGACCCAGTGCTCTCCATTAAAGAGGGTTATTGTCAAGTCTTTCACCACGCCTTCCAACACATCTTGTTGGTACACTTTTGCTCCAGTTTTAACGCCCTTTTCGCAAAAATGCAAGGAACTGACGCCTTCATGGGATACTCCCCACCAGACCATAACGGATGTTGGACGATGATCTCTCTGAACCCTTGGCACAATAAATTTAGCTTCTTCAGATGTTCTTGCATAAATTTTGTCGTTTTGCTTATTAAAAACTTCCTCCTTCGTAAAAATTTTTTCTTGCGTGCCACTGCAAAAGCTTCTTACATCTTTCCAATCGTATTTGTTTTAGCCGTGGAGTTAAAAGATGGCCTGTGCACCTGCGAAAGGCCTTCATGTGGAGGTCATCACGGATTAGTCGTGACATGGATCTGGAAGACATATCCATTTCCTTAGCCATGATATTTTGCTTTCATAAGGGATTTCGGCGAATCAGCTCCCGCACAGCTTTTATGGCTCCACTCGTACGAACAACGCAAGGTCGACCACTTCTCAGCCTGTCTTCCACTTGAGACGATTCCAAGAAGCGATTGATGGTACGATAAACAAACATTTTCGGTATTTCGAGATTTTTTTCAAGCAATGTGAAAAATTTATTCTGCATACGTACATATATGACTTTGCTATTAGAAAACACGAATGGCTTGGAAATACGCTCAGATCGAAAAGAAATGCAGATAACACTTAGTGTTCTACACTAAGATGTTCCACAAACACTTCGAGAATCACAATCCACAGAGAACCGCAATAGCGTGAATGTCGTATATAATGAAGTCATCATCATCATGATAATATAATTATTCGTTAACTCGCAAGCAGACACAAGAGACTTATAGAGGGTTTTCACATGAAAACCTTACATTCATCTGAGTCCTGTCTCCATAAGTGGAACATGGGATCTCAACGCATCTCTTGGGGCAGTTATGGTATGATCTATGGCAAAGGTTGGAGAGTGTTACCGATTGATTTTCATGTAGAATCTGGGTCAAGAGTGCTTCTTGTCAGGATATCTCGTGTAACCGCTCACTGTTAGTAATCCACTCGATGCAGCTCAGGCACCTATTAAGAATCTTTTTTGAAATAATGTTTTGTAGCCTTCACATTGGACTGTTCCATATTTTGATCTTAGTGTCGACAATCCGATATTACCGATAGTAAAGTGGAGTTCAAGATTTTGTGGAATAAAGCGAAGGTTACCTGTGCTCGTTGGATTGAGATTTATTATGTAGGTACATCATTTTTATAGGTAATCAGCACGAAAAGGAAGATAGGTAAGAGAGCAAAGAGGTAGGAGAGAAAAAGCGATAAGGACAAACGTTCAATTTCAATTTGATAAGGTCATAAGTGTTAGAAAAATAAATGTTATTTATCATCATTTTGTATGGAAGCTTGCTTGTGGGTTGGAGATGGAAGGAACTAAGTACGTTGGAAGAAAATGTTGGATGATGGAACATGATATTTTAAAATTCTTAAAGATCACGCTATAAGCAGAGAGAACACATTTCATAATTTCTTCCCCTTAAGGCTTGAAGATGGAGGAGGGATGGGGGGGGGGGGGGGGGGGGGGGTAAGTTCATAACTATTGTGGTGGAACATATTACAGAGCTAAAATTAATAGAAGTCAGTCTTAAATTTTAACCCTCTAAGGGGTTAGGTTTTTGTTGTTGTACAACTTATATAGGTTCAACTCTACTAGAGTCGATTTCATTTTCTTGGTTTAATATTCTCATCTTTCAAGAAAACGTTAAATAGTAACGAAATACCTACAAAAAAAAGTTCTCTTCTTACGTTCAGTTTGACATCCGATAATTAAAAATATGTAATTTCACAGTAAAATTTACTCATGCATGAAAGACAAACACTTTATACGACGTTTTGAAAAACTAACAAAAGGAATTTAATATTTAACAAATTTTACTTAATTTTGTTAATTTGTACACTGGCTGCAACATATTAATTTGAATATGTAAGCAAAACAAGAATAAGAAATAAAAAATATAAAAAAAAAACAACCAAAACTAAAAACAAGTTACGCTTGTGTTAAGTTTGTAATTATGTAAAATTCTAAAACCGGCAGCCGCAACCACCGGCAGACGCCCGCGCAATGTGGCAGCGGTTGGCGGGCGACCTCGCCGCAGGACTAAATTCTGCCATTTAAGATTTTTATCGCATTTAGCTATTCATTATAATGGCTCTTGTTGTTGTTGTTGTTGTTGGTTAATACATCAACTAAAACTACAACAAATGTGTTAGCAAACTTTATTCTATGTTACACGAGGTTGATGCGTTTTTGTTTTCCTAGTTTTTTTTTTGTTTTTGTTTTGTTTATTTATGTAAATTAATTGTGTTGAAAACATTTATGTATACAGTTTTTGTTGTTGCGGTTATGTGTACCCACATGTGGATATGTGTGTCTGTGTGTACTAGATTAATATCTAACTAGATTAATATCTAAATACCTACGATAACATTGAAGATGAGAGTTTTTGTGTGAATTCGAGTGCTGTGATAATTTTCACCTGCCACAAATTAAATTTTATGTAACTGCGTTGATTTTTGACAACTTTTCCATAAAATGTGCAGCAATATTTGCTATATATGTTTTTTGTTGTGATTAACTACCAAAAAAAAAAAAAACAAAAAAATACCAAAACCTGTCAAAACCATTTGAAGCCCCTCACACACATTAGCCGTAAATGTGGCAATGCATTTGATATATACGCGTTAGTGCTAGCCATGAAGCCAACACGTTTCTGCATTTGTTGCACGCATGCAACAAACCGCAAATAGCATATAAATTTTGTGTTGTCACACCGAAAATTAACAAAATTAAAAAAACAGAAAAAAAAAAATTTTGTTTTAAAAAAAAAATATTATTTTCTCGTATTTGTTCCACCACCAACAAAGTGTGAAAACGAAAATCTGCACGAATTGTCCATTAAAAAATATGCGTAAATTTTTCACCAAAAATATTTTTCCATAATTAATGTTTTCTTGACACTAAAGCAAAACGCGCCACAAGTGGAAAATGCACGCGAGAGTGTGAATTTTTGACATGGCGGAAAAATGTATTTGCGCTACATTTGAAAAGTCAGTGCAAAAAATGTAGGTAAACTTTCCGCTAAAAACAAAAAAAGCAAAACAAATATTTGCAGTTATACTTCAGCAAATTAAAGTGAAGGAAATCGAATTTTCTTTGTAGGTATGCATGATATATATTTGAAGGGAAGAGTTTGCTTAAAAAATACATGTCAAAAATACTTACTCATAACCCAGTAGAAAAACCAAGAAGGCAAAACGCCAGATATGAATTTAATTGTGAAATCTGCAAAAGATTTAAGCGGCCGTTAGTTAGAACTGGAATCAAAACTTGGATTTGTTGCAAATTTAATAGAATTTCTCAATCAGGAAAATATAGAAAATATGTAATTTTTTATAGTGTATTTAGTAACTTTTAATTTTTCATTTCAATATCTCTTTAATAATATATTCCATTCATGTACAAATATAACACGCACAACATGAGTGGATGCGAAAAGCTTGGCCTAGGTTCACCATGGGCTGTTGTGCCATTAAAAGTAAGTAAAGATATTTTTTAGTTCTATTCCTACTACTATTTGCTACTACTATTTTATACTACTATTTTCTACTATTTTTCGAGTAATACCTTTTTTTACCATTTCCTACCTCTATATTCTAGTCCTATTTCATAGTACTTTTCTACTACTTTTTGCTACTATCTTACTAATTATTTTTCAATACTATTGCTATTTTCTACTTTTTTTTTGTATGGGGTCAAGAGGTCCATATATCTTACATAGCACTTACCATAATCCTGGATGGACCTAAAGTTTAACGCCGAACGGTTCCGAACGACGATGTGGTAATTTGTTATCCTTTTTCGGTTAACTTGAACACTTTTTCATAATTCTCATTCACTTGATGTGGGTAGTTATGTAAGTACATATGTAAGAAGGTTATGAATGACAATTAGGCAGCACACCAAGATATTTCGTACTGAGGACTTTTCAGTTCTGAAAATAGATATGGTACTTTCTAGTTGTCGCTGTGGCGTAGTGGTAGTGCGTTGGACTGTTACGCAGAGTGTCAGGGGTTCGAATCTCGGCACAGGCAAAATCAAAAAAAAATTAAATAAAAAATATAAAAGCAACAACAACAAAATGTATACACGGCACCACCTCTTGGCAGGCATTGGCAAACCTACAAGAGTAAAAATTGCCTATGAAAAGCTTTTCACTTCGCCGTTCGGATTCGGTATTAAACTGTAGGTCCCTTCCATTCATGTTCAAATATAACACAACGCACGACATGAGTGGATGCGAAAAGCTCGGCCTTTGGCGCTACATGCGTAAAGGCATAACACTTGCCACAATGGCTGTCCATCTCTTTATCGGTGTCCTCTGTGATTGCATTCTCTCTCTCATTCACCCTCCTTCTTTCTCCCACCTATCAATCTTCTTTCTATTCAACACACAATGCTCTGCATTCATACGAGTACACCCTGTCTGTTGAATATATCAAAAAAAATAAAAAAAAAAAAATAAAAAAAAAAGCTATCACCTTTAATTCTGAACCACTTGAAGCTATGAATGCTTCTGTACAAATACAAAGGTACAAAAAAAAAGGTCGAGTTTTATTGATTTCTAGAATGTTTTCCATTTTTTACTTTACTGAAACTGAAAATTATAAGCAAAATTGTTATTTCCTTCACATGAACAATGAAATTTCCTTGTATGTGAAAAATAGAATACTTAAAGCCAGAGGCGGATCAAAGGTAGGGGAGTGGGTAGAGGTATTTCAATCCTCCCATTAGTAATTTTAAATAATTTTAATTTAAAATTTCATGTGCTTAAACAAAAAGTTGTCCGATGGCTAACGCTATCAAGCACCATTTTCCTTTAAATTCCTACCCTTAAATTTGTTTCGACTTGTCACGTGTGTATACATAACACGTTGGACCTTCGTTTTTATAGTTAAAAGATATGGCCCTTTCTTGATACCTCGTCCGATCGAATAAAATTAAAGCCATTTTAATACATATAAAACCAATTTCACAGACCATAGAAGCTAGAGTAGAAAATTTATATACAATTTTCAGATTTCAGGGTACAGATTTTGCCCAACAAAATTGCTATTCTATTCAACTCTTAGGCTACAATATAAAGTCATGAAAAGAATTTAAATTCAGAGTCGAGTTCAGCATAGTAATTACTTTGGTTCTTCAATTTGTCACAATGCAGGGAAACGTTATAGTAGTTGAGGGCCAATGAACAAGGCACACGGCGGCTTTCAGCTATCAGAATCGCTGAGCGGGAAGGTAGAAATTTGGTCTACTTTGAGTAGATTCGCGTGGCGCCGCCCTTGGCTCATAATAATAAATATTATCATATTAATAAATACAATACAATACAAAGTGGTCGCTGTGGTGTAGTGGTAGTGCGTTGGACTGCTACGCAGTGTCCCGGGTTCGAATCTCGGCGCAGGCAAAATCAAAAAGTAGAAAAAATAATTTTTCTACACGGCACCACCTCTTGGCAGGCAATGGCTAACCTACAAGAGTAAAAATTGCCATGAAAAGCTTTTCACTTCGCCGTTCGGATTCGGCATTAAACTGTAGGTCCCTTCCATTCATGTACAAATATAACACGCACAACATGAGTGGATGCGAAAAGTTCGGCCTAGGCCCTCCATGGGATGTTGTGCCATTAAAAGTAAAAAAAAAATATTCTAATTTTATTTGACAACCGCATGTCACATGTCGCCTTATCCCCGCGTGACTTGATCCTTGGCCCTCCACTATTGTTTCCAGCAGGTTTTTCTAGGGTTAAAAAAAAGCAAAGCAAAATTCGATCATATTTTTTCTGTCTTCAAAATATGGAAAAAGTAGCTGTTGCCTAAAACTTCAACAGAAGCTTATAGAAAATATCAGATTTTAATATTTTTACATCCATAATTTTCGTTTCAACTTTAAGCTTCGTCGAAAAACTAATATAACGATAAATATTATATTTTCCAATGCAATTCAATCAACATTGCATGCAATACAAGTTGTAAATGATTTACTGCATGCTCTTGTCTTATTCACAAGTCATATTCAATTGAATTTTAGTATTTTTCCTTTTCACACCATAATCAAAAATGCTAAAAATATTCACTACTGTGTTCACTACATTAAGGCGCCTCAAGAAACAAAAAACAGAAAACATTGTTGCTCTTCCCTCCCAAAAATGATTAACGGATTTACTTGTTAAGAATTTTCAAAATAATCCGACTCGTTCGTGACCTGGATCGTTTTGAAATCGATCGAACTCTAATAATTGTATTATCGCGAGTCATTTAGCAGATTTTTAATTAATAACTAGCTAACTAACCTATACGATTTTGAATAATTTGCATATTTTTATGAACATCCAACGAAAAAATGTCACTAGAGTTTTGTTCAAAACGACCCAGAGCTCACGAACGCTTATCGTTAGACTTGAAATATGTATTTAGGGAATGATTATAAAACAACCCCAGATTAACCCAGATTAAAGTAGGTAAACAATAACAGTTTGTTTAGTTTTCTGACTTCGATTTCAGACACCTTAGTGCGTCTACAGATGCATCTCATCTCATAAGATGCGGAGAGTACATCAATATATGTATGGTAATTGCACTTTTCCGCATGTCAAATCAATTAAAAATTAAAATTTCAATACTATTGCCAAACAGTTATAGACAAGAAAAAAAAAATGAAAAAAATTACATGTGCGAGTAACTACACGAAATTGCCAGTTTGGTATTCGCGGCTGCTGATACCTCAGATTTTTTTGTTTTTGTTTATTTTTTCTTTCTATTAACAACTTTCAATTAAATTGCAAGATGCAGCAGACAATTTTTTTTTGCAGTTGTTGGTTTTGATGTTTGTGCTTTTTTGCTTTTGCTTTAGCCATTCATTCCATTTCGCATTCGTGTGCCTCACAATTCAATCAACTTTACATGAACGTGTAACTCCAATTTTGACTGCAACTATACAAACATTTCACATTTTTGTCTGATTCGCATAAGTAATGAATTAATTTTGGCTGTTTTCTTTAGATTTTTCGTTGCAGTAGTTCCTACTGCATTTGAGTAGTAGCTTTATTTTTCTAGGCTAAATGCAGATGTAGGAACATAAATTGATTGTATTATATTTTCATAAATAGAAATACAAGGTGATTTCCTTAAAAGACTGCAATCAGTTTTGTGATTTGAAATCAAATGATTTTGTATGCAAAAGATTCAAATTATTTGTTTTTTCATGGGTATAAATTTAGAATCAAAATATTGAACTCACCATTTGTTCTGAAGTAATTGACTGATCATTCATCTAGCATTCTTTTTTATTTACAATTATTTAACGGCAGCTTTTTCCCCTTCAGCTTGTACTGATTGATGTCGAACTTAAAGACTCAAGTGATTGCAATTAATAAAATGATAAATTTGATTGTAGCAGTGATTGATTTTCGAGAGTCTCAAGTGATTGGAAGCAAAAAATTCGATCGATCATTCAGCTAGAGTTCTTAGGTACTATATTCCAATTATCTGAATGCATCATTTTCTCTTCTTTAGCCTCAATTGATTGAAATAAATCAATCCGTAAATCCACGAATTAGATTATTCTTGTTTTTAGTAATTAAACAACTCGGGAATATCACTCTAGTTCTGGCTTTTAAATGAAATTTCAAGCATATTTTATTTAATCGAAAGAGTGTCTCTTTTATACGCTAAATTTGTAAGTTGTAGATAATTAAAATACATATACCATAATACAATACGATTTAAATTAAATAAATATAATATTTAACCGTCAATAGTTGAGGAATTTTTTTTACCTAATTAACATTATTCAAAACCATTGAAAAAGTAAATTTTTTGTCATTGAAACGACAATGAAAATTTTGTTGCTAGATTAATTTTAGTATCATTGATATTTTCCATTCTTATTCCGATTCAAAAGCACGATATTTTATAACGAAAATTGCATTACCATTGAGCATTGAAAAATTTTCATATGTTTCACTAACATTGAAAATGTCAATGCTAAGTCTAATTCTTAAGCTCAACAATTTTAATGATAATGAAATATGCATAAATATCATTGAAAACGGTTATGACAGTAAAATGTCAGTTGCATTACCATTAAACTGAAGGCTCAATTTGAATTTAAAATCTAAAATCGAATTCTAATTCAGAAACAACACAATTCTACCGATAATTAAAAATCAATGCATTTATCATTGAAGAATGTGAAAACAATGAAAAGTAAATTCCATTTCCATTAAAATGCAATCTCCAGTTTATTGACAATTACAAATTTTAATGTTATATTCCATGTCATTGGAAATTTCAATATCTCATGATGGCTTAATTTCAATATCATTGAAAATATGAATGCTAAGTGCATAAGAACGCCATTTTCATAATTAAACAATCAAGCATGGTTTAAATAAAGTGCTTTTCTCCATTGGTGCGAAGGTATTTGAGCCAAAGTCGAATATTCGGTTCGGAAAAATATATAAAATGTTAAAACACTTTTATACCACTTGAACCCAAGCGACATAGGGAACATGTGTGATAAATACTAAAAAAAAAAAAACAAAAAAAAAAAAATAAAATAAAAAAAAAAGATTTCTACAACTTTTAAACTTAAATTAAAAATAAAACTACACATTAAAGCATACTTTTAGGCTAATTAAAAATATACATCGGGATGTTTGCGTCGGGGCTTTGTTTTCTTCAACTTTCCAAGTTATCATTGCTCGACTGCGAATGTGTTACGGTGCCGGCTCCACCAATGACACCGTTACCACCTCCTCCTCCAATCCCAGCCGCTGCTGTTGCTGTTGCAGACGTAGCACTAAAACTGCTACGCTCACTAAACGTGGGGCTTGGTGCCCGACTAACTGCAGGGCTACGCGTCAGAGGCGTTGCTGCGGGACTGTGACCCAACGGGACCACAAGCGGACCAATTGGCTTACGTGTACGTGGTGCACCACGTGAACCCTGATTTGGAGGACCACTTGTTTTCAAACGTGGACGTCCAGGACCACGTTTCACTGGAGTAACTGGTATAGTCGGTGTAAATACACCATCGCCCATGTTGGTTAAATGCGTTGTATTTGTGGCTGCTGTTGGTGGCGTCTGTTGCCCATCTGCAATGATGTGAAAAATACATACATACATAAATGAATTTCAATTAGTAAATTGCAAATGTCACACATGCAAAAACATTAACAATTTTCAATTGGCTAATACGTTGTTTTTGGAAATAATCACGTTGCATGCAACATGTATGCAATGCACGCACACACACGCACACATACACACACACACACATACACACACATACACATACACACACATAATGCAATTCATAAATTTGTAATGCGTTTGTGTTAATTGCACACGGAATATTATAGCACAAAAATTTATGCGGGTGCAGTTGTCGTATACATTTTGTTGCATACATTACTGCGTCATATGCTATGTTTTTTTTTTTTCGTTGTTAGTATTGTTGTCTACTCTATTCGCTGCTCTGCTTTAAGTAGCTTATCGTATTTACGTACATACATTTATTTGCGTTCATTTGTATTTGTCGTAATGATTATGAGATTATTAATATGAAAATTTACGTATACGTTGTATGTGGAGAGGACGTACGAGGGGGAGAGGAGCGCTAGACAAATGCGAAATTGTGAAATGTGCACATTTGCCAGTTGCCCGTTGCTGTGTGCATGTATGTAGTTCATATATTTAAGCCGATTTACCCAATTATCATTAGCATTAGCATTAACATTTTAATATGACATTGTATACTTGTGGCAAATTTCGCGTACGTGTTTCAAGATAAATTGTTTAAAATTGTTTACTCGTACAATATAAATGAAAAATTCTTTTAGCATTTATTAGATTAGATTTATTATTGAATGTATACGTAACAGAGCCATCGTAATCAACGATAAGTCACACGTAAAAAATAGTGACTTTGAAAAATGTAGTTAAGCAGCTGTAACTCAGTACACATTTTTTAATAACATTTCAAATGTTATAATGATATACTTAAGACAGGGTCAGCAGTGATGCCTTTTTCTAAGAGAAAAATTTGCTCATTGGTACCATCAAATAGAATTTTAATGGAAAGCTATGCAGGTATATTCAGCATCACTGATCTACAGTGTAACCCTCTAGTTCCCAATTTTTTTAATTGAACTAAATAAGTTATAATAGATAAATATCGATGTAACACAGACGATGCACAGTCTTGTTCTGAAAAACTTTAAAAAAAAAAAATTCCCGAGAAGTCGGGGTCCCTCAAAGCAATTGTGGTTGTTCGAGCCAGATAACAACTTCTTTTGTTTGAATGATGAAACATTTTATATTAAATCTTCTTATTCTTAGCTAGTCAGAGAATATTTTATATGCATACCATTAGTATCACAGAAAGTATTTTATTTATTTGTGGTTGTTGGAGCTTAATAACAATTTTGTTTTGTTTGAATGAGTCAGAGACTATTTTATATGCTTACCATTAGTTTCACAGGAAGTATTTTATTTATTTGTTTTTATTTTTAACCAAAATTCTCAAACTCAATCTAAATAATTACTTTTTCAGATTCTCGAAAATTTTCGATTTTGATAGCTTCCAGCGGCTGTAATGTTTTGGGTTCACTATGTTGGAGTTCACTATACCATATGATAAAGTGTACCTCCAGACTACAATTCTCTTACTTTCAATGCTCACAAGCAGATCTTTAAAGCTATGGTAATTTCTGATCTACCTTTGATAATATGTAATATCATGAATCCCCAGCGACTTTTAATAGTAATTTCTACTCGTAGGGCAACAAACCCCAAAGAAATACAGCAATAAGCCAAAGATCTGGTATATTTCATTTTCAATTGTTTTAAAGCATTTATAAGCAACACTTTTGTAAGGGGAAACTTAAGAAATAAGAGAACAAGGGTTGATATTATCATAATATCGTCTTAGATAAGCGCACATAGTAGATATAAATCATGAAGCAAATATTTGCGCTGACTCTGTGCTGATAACAGAACAGATTGAGAATAGTGAAAGGGGAAGACAAAAAAGAACAATATTTAAATTGCTATAGTAAAAATATTGAAAATAAAAAGGGGATGTAGCTTTATGGTACTTATGTTAAATACATGATTTAATAAAAAAAAAAAGGGAATACAAAAAATTTTAAGAAATATCTAAGGAACTCATGCATGTTCTGGTATACAAAAGAATAAGAACAGAAACTGTCACGTTTCCTTCAAATTATATAGATTTATAAGAAGAAAAAGGTCAAAGTGTTGCATGTGTACAACAGTTTCTTTTTTGGGGAGTGGGCGAAAGAAGAGAGTATATTTTTAAGTGCTCATTACACAGAGTGTTTAAATATTTTTTGTTTTTTTGTATTTTTTTTTTAAATTAAGGAAGTAAGATAAATGGAATACGCATTTTAAGGGGATGCGGAAACAATTTTTGATATGTTTTTTCAAATAAAGAAGACAAACATGAAGAGGAAATTGTATGTGATACTGTTCCGAAAAAAACTTGAAGAGTAACTACTTCAAATATTTCAAAAATTATTATAAGTGTGGCTGGCGCGATAAACGTGATTAAAGCACAGATTAAACTCAAGTACTTGCGTTTAACCATGGAGGACCAATGAAAAAAGAGCAAAGTAAGTATGAAAAGTATACACTAGCGGATCTAAAGATTGAGAATGGATTGAGTTTTGATCACTTCAAAGATTTACTTTTATTTATGGATAGCAAGGGGAGGTGGGAAGAGGCAAGGGGAGGGGAGAAGAGTGAAGAACTCTTTCCTCTTTTCAACTGTAGTAAAATAAGTTTACAATGAAATACTGCTTACCTTCTCCTAAACTCAATGCCGCTGATACATTTGCTGTACCGGATGGCGAGGATAGAGTACGCGTTAATGCACCCCCATTACCACCGCCACGTCTGGTGCTGCCACGTGGACGTCCGCGTTTGGTGCCACGCGGATGATGACGTCGACGTATGCGTCCAATGCCTCCATAATCACCAAAGACTGAAAAAATACAAGACAAAAAAAGTAGATGCTCGTCAAATAATACAAAATATATAGGAACAAATTTATATAGTTAAAAAATAAATCAATAAGGCATATAAAACACACATGGTCACTTTAACGGTCATTAAAAGGATAACGGTGTGTGTGTGTGTGAGTTTGAGCATTAAAAATCCATAAAAATAAAAAACGGCATGCCTTTTCAAAAACAAAAAAAAAATTAAAAAAAAATGATTAAGTGTTGACAGCGGTTTGATTAATTTCACTTGGAACTTAAAAACCACATGGTCTC
Organism: Palloptera scutellata; assembly: GCA_958295655.1. Taxonomy (NCBI): domain Eukaryota; kingdom Metazoa; phylum Arthropoda; class Insecta; order Diptera; family Pallopteridae; genus Palloptera; species Palloptera scutellata. The sequence goes on from OY282450.1 coordinate 91,653,284, forward strand.
ATTGCTTAACTTAGTGATTCGTTTTCTCTTTTTATAAGTTGTAATTAAAAAGTATTTTACTGTACAATAGCCATAGCCAAAGCAATTTGCAGTTGTTCTGAAGTAGAAAATATGTTCTGGTTTTTTTATTATAGTTTTTCAGGATATTAATCGTAATTTGAGAGGAACGTTAAAACTCATAAAATTAATTACAAACGTGTGCAATTGGAAATGCCTTATGTTTGTTTGGGATAACAAATAACATGAAAATTGTGGATGTGAGTTAGAAAGCGCCATAGAAATTCGTTCAAAAACACCAGCACCACAACTACAATTAAAATGTAACCCAGTTCTTTCATGATCACTTCTGGCTAATTCAATGACAGCCCCACTACCTGAAATATCTTTGTGCCCTGGTACCCAATAAACCTTAACCCATGATCACTTATCAACGAATGATTTAGACTAGGTCTTAATGGGTCCGCAGAAAGCTTAGAGAACGATAAACCCCTTCTAGCTAATTCAATGACAGCCCCACTACCTGTAATTTCGATCTGCCCTGGTACCCAATAAACCTTAACTCTGCTATGGGCAGACTTATGCTGAAGAGTATGAACATACTTTATCACCAGTTTCTAAGGAAAAAAGTACCTTGAGGTCCGACTGACTTACGGAGAAAATTATGATAGCTGAGAGTTTTTGAAAATCCTTAATTGGATAAATGCATTTAACTTTGAAAAACACTGAGCTATGGAGTTAATGTTAAATCTGAAAAACTAAAACGTGCAGTCGCTACATATCAAAATTGGGAATTGAGTCTTCAGGACTTTTCTTCCTGCATTTTCTTTCTACAGCTGCTTCGTCACACTATCGCATAACTATTAGCAGTTCCTCTATGCACACATGCATACACAGCACTATCAAGGATAGGGGGGGGATAAAGAGAATACATTTTTTCCATATTGATCGAAGTAGAAGCAGTTGACACTTTCGAGCTATTGTATGGAATTACAAAAATATATGTTCCATATATACTATTGTAGTACCTGAATTGCAATCCATGTTTAGCTGTTAATATATCAATTTAGAGCAAAGTGACTGAAAAATACCAGCTCATGTGCCCATTGAGACTTGAGACTCTAATTAACACTTCAACCCCAATTCACTATTAAATCATCTGTATACAAATTTAGAGGAAAAAAAGGCATTTCGCTCGGAACTGAAAGCAATTATAGATACGAGTACATATGTACTATTCGATTTACTATCAAAATTTAAGCTTCTTATTGTGTAATCTGGCCCAGATTCATCTATTAAAAATCTTACTAATAATAAGACACTTCCTAGTAAGTTGTAACTTCAGTCCATTAATATCAGCCTGCTACACGAAGGAGTACCAGAGCAATTGTCGCATTAGTAACTCGTCTTTACTATACTGTCAACACACAAGGGGTGGCCCTATAAATGCAAAGCATTGTGTTGATTGGAAGGAAGAAGGAGGGAGAAGTAGTTATCAGCGTTTGCTTTAAATTTGAAAGGGTCATGATAACCGGGAAATATTTTTGCAGGGAGCTTATTCCCAATACGCGCGGGTAAGATAGATAAAATCACTTTCTCCGTAATGCGCAGTGCGTTGAAACACCGTGTGTTCGTGGAAGGCGTGAGTTCCGCTTGCTGATTGTGTAGTTCCGGCGGCATCAGTTTGCGCACCTCAGAAGAACGTCTACTTTGAAAATAACGGTAAAACAGTTGCGTTGGTGAAGCTCCAGCCCGTAGGTGCCAATTAAACTTCAATTAAGGACGTATAGTAGGCGGTGTTAATCATGCGGAGATCAGTCGGAGTGAAATATTTTTTACACCACCTAGGAAAGCCGAGTCACTTGGCTGTTTCTTTCGACAGGTCAAAAATGGACATGCCCAGAACATCAAGAGTCGCTATCTCCGCAATACTTACCTACCCCATCCATATGTAAGTGGTTAACGGAGGGCTGGAAAACTCGTTTGTTAGGTAACAGACAACATTGGGTGTTACGCGCATTGAACTCAACTCTATTCGTGAGACCCCACTTGAAGATTGACTGGAGATCTTTATTGAGTGAGTCATTCATAGCGTGCCTTTTCCACTCAATCTCCAAAGAGTTAGGGCGTTTTGAACAGGAATATGAATGAGAAATGGTACAGTCATCTGCAAACGACTAAATGGGATTATTCGTTAATGACAGGCCATTAATGAAGATAAGGAAAAGTGTAGGGGAACGGGCAAAGCTTGATAAGCAACTTGAGCTGCTTAAACCGTAACCAAGGACTGCTAACGCTCAAGACAAATTGTCAGCAGAGTAAAATTTTGAATATACTCATAACTCCGCTAACAGAAAGAGTTTTGTTAATTTGAGATAAATTTCTCGGCAATAGATATTTTGGACTGGGGTTATATACAGGTCCGCATAACTCTTGTTGTATAATATGTTATGAATATGCAAACTATTGTAGCTTGTCGAATTCAAATCAGAGCAGTACTTAGTTCAGAGTATGAATGAACTTTACTCCATCTCTCTTTCTAAATTGCTAAGTAATTAAAGTTCATTGCTAGAACTAAACAAACACTTAAGACTCAAGAAAACCATATGACAAGTGGAAAATAATTTTCCAGCTAGGTAAAAAACATTTCATTTACTCATAACTTTACTACTGTTCTCTCTACTCTAGCAGAAAAATATCTCCTCTAAGTGAAAAGAACAAACGAAGCGAAAGAAAAGAGTTGAAAGAAATATCTACAATCCCAATGTATAGTATAATGAAAAACAAAAAATGCAATGTCATGAGTGACGGTGATGCGTTTTCACGATGACTTCATGATCAAGACGAAGACGGAGAGAGAACAAAGAGGGAGAGAGTCTGCCTCACTAGAGTTTGGATGATTTCGAATTATTGCTATTGCAGTTACTGGTGCTGCTGCCATTGTTGTTTTGTACTCGTGTGGATGATGATGTTGCACTTGTGTGTTACTGCACATTGGTGGCAACAATAATAACAACAACAATAACAACAACAACCAGAAGAGCAGAAGCGCCGTTTTATTTATGCAATTTACAGTTAGTTACAATAGACAAAAAATCAGAAAATACAATAAAAAAAAAATGACATGAGGCGACACAGTCTCACATGCAACAGCAATAGCTAGCAACAAATACAATTGGCAGAAGAATCAGCAGCAGCACTTGCTAAAGAAATACTTTATTCGTATATAGAATATAAAAAATGCGCACATGCGCAACACATTCACCACTTGGCAAAGCACAACTATACAGCAATAACATAACAATGCCAACAATGGCAACAACAGCAGCAGCAGCAGCAGCAGCAGCAGCAGCAGCAGCAGCATCATCAGCAACAACACAATCACAATATTGATAAGCCTTTAGAAATACATATACTACATAAGAAAAATTGTAAAAAATAAAATTATACATATCTATCTCGGTAGGCATCTTCTTGCAACATAAAATGGTAACAAGCTAACCAAACTTGGTCATAAGTCACTTTGACTGACACACTTTAACGCTAAAGTTATCATCAATAAGGAGAAGAATGCCTCCACTATATTTTATGTATTTTACACACATTTTCTATTACTTACACCTACGAAGAAGAATAGAAATTTATTGAATTTGAATAGAAGTCCATGCTGCCAGTTAACTGGATAGCTAAGCGAATACTTTCAGGACCCTAATAGATCATTTCTAACCCGGCATTGCTAGATTAAAAGCACTGGGTATTAGCTACGGAATACTGTACGACTCCTTCTTTTAATGGCTCATGGAGGGCCTAGGCAGTGCTTTTCGTACACACTCATGTTGTGCGTGTTATATTTGTACATGAATGCAACAAGGGACCTACAGTTTTATGCCGAATCCGAACGGCGAAATGAAAAGCTTTTTTAAAGCAATTTTTACTCTTGTTGGTTTGTCATTGCCTGTCAACAGGTGGTGACGTGTATAACTATTTCTTTTTCAGCCTGTGCTGAGATTTTATCCTCGAATACTCTACGTGGCAGGACAACGTGCAACCAACTACACCGTGGCGACCACTTCTAGATTTGTATATGTTGAAGAATTTTGTGTTATGAAGCTCGATAAAAATATGCGTGAACCTAAAGAAATGGGAGATGGGGGTAAATTTCCCTGCATCGAGATCAAAGATCAAAAAACAAGAAAATAAAAAAAAAAAAAACAGGAAAGTCGAATAATTACTTCAGCATAGTTACTCAGGAGTTGCCACTTAAGGGTTAAAATATAAGACCGGCTTAATTTTCATTCTTCTAAATTTTTTCCAAAGATATTTTGCACCCAACCCTTAATGGGAACTCGATATAAAAGTAACTTTTTTATAAAATAGAACCCATCCGCTCCCAATTTGCTAACAAAAAAATTCCCAAAAAGAGTTTCTCGATCACTGGTCGGATGGGAAAAATTTCTTCAGCATGGAGAAAGGAAATGTTTAACATTCTTACTTACTTAACTGGCACTACAACCGATGATCGGTCTTGACCGCCTCTACAAAGCTTCGCCAGTCGCCTCTGCTATGCGCGCGATGGCGCCAGTTGATAAGGCCAAGTGCAGTCAGGTCGCCCTGCACCTGGTCTATCCAATGGAGATTAGTTTGTCCCCTTCTGCGTATTCCTCCACCGTGGTTCGAATAAAACACACTTCTAGCCGGAGCGCTTTCTTCCATTCGCTCAACATGACCCAGCCAGTGAAGCCGCTGGAGTTTTATACGCTTGACTATGTCAGTGTCGGCGTACAGCTCATACAGCTCATCGTTCCATCTTATTCGATACACGTCGTCCACGCATACTGGACCGTAGATCTTACGGAATATGTTCTCCTCGAACGCTCCTAACAGCCTCTCATCCTTAATGGTCAATGTCCACGTCTCTGCGCCATACAACATCCATGTTTAACAATCTACTGCAGGAATATTCTACGTTTGGAAATTTATTCTGACTTCAAGGGCTTTGGGTTAAACTTAGTTCATTCTACAAAATTTTGAATATTCTCAGAAATTGTATTTAAATTACATAAAATAAAATATCCTTCTACACAAAATCACTGTCATTTATGTATGGTATAGGTATTGTTCATTTGCACATTTTTTGCACTTTCTAAATTCTGATTTCTTTTTTGTGTATCTGTGTCCTTGTAAAAGTTGTGCATCCACCAGCGCAACTTTTAGTTTGTTGTTTTGCACCTATTATTTTCATTGCTTCAATGCGAATTCACAAAACTAGGTTTTATTTATTGCATTACTTTTCCTTCATACTTGTGCTCAATTGTGCAAATAAATTGTATTGTTGTTGTAGTCGAGGATATACATATAATATTTCTGTGTGCTACTAACTTGATTTGGCATTTGCGCCACCACAAAATATTTCGATTTTCTGTGTGTGTGTGTGTGTTTCATTTCTGCCTTGTATTAATTTTTTTTATTGATACAATTGCACTAGCTATTGTCATAAGTTTTATCAATAAATATTTACTGTTTTTCTTCTTTTACATTTTATTCAAAAATATTATAAATAAGCAGCAACATTTTTATGTATTTCGGTCAACAAAAGCAATTGCAAAGAAAACCAACAACAAAAACATCAAGAAACGTGAAGTTGCTACCAGAAATCGAATCCAAAAAGAAACCAAGAAAACGGAACAACAAAATTTATAAACAAAAATTAAAATAAATGCCAAACATTTTGTTTGTATATTGATGAATAACATAGATTTTCTGGTTTGTTGTAAGTACTTGTTGTTGTTGCTGCTTTGTTTTTTTAATATTTGTGTTTTTTTTTGTTTTGTTTCATTTGATTATGTAAGTAGTAGTCAAGAATATTACCATAAGACACGAAGGTAACCTTATTGAAAATATATTCAAGTATGCAGCACAAAAATGTGTAAAAACTTGTAAGTAGTGGGAAAGTAAATTTCAACAAAGAGCAATAGCAAATAAATAGCAGACAAATGCATTGAAAATATTTGGATAAAAGGAAGATGAGTGTGGTATTCCACAACCTACAGCCAGAGGGAATATCACACATATTTTCCATTCATAACCTAGATCGTTGGAAATTTGAGGTAAATTGCAAACATTTTTAAAGACTTTTTTCAATTGCTAGTTATATATCGCTTGAACAAGCGATTCAAACTAAGGATAAAATAGTTCCAACACTCAACACTAGAGGGCGCTTATTATATTTCGCTGCTAGGTATTATACTAGACTCCTAAGAAAACTATAATTCTCACTATAACGATCTAAAGCTCTCAATGAGTAGCTTTAACAACAAATTGTTCTTTTAGAATCCCAATCCCAGAGAGACTTGAACCGAACCCGATTATAACCAAACCTGGATGTAACAGAAAAGTTTAATTTGAATGTTCTTAAGTGAAATGAGTTAATGCTGTGCAAAAGAATCGACTTCCAAGTTTTTGTGTAACGATTGCCCCAAGAAAGCATTTCACAGTTTGACGTACTAAGCCATGAATGATCACAGGAAATCAAGAGTGATCATGCTGCTCTACTCTCTATTTTGATGGAAGAGGTAGCTACATTCGGAGTCACAATCACATGACAAGAAAATTATTACTGACAGTATTTTTTGTTTATTGATATTTTCACAGTTTTGGCCTTTCTCAGCAACTCAATTCAATATATAAAGTTATTTCGCAAATGTACAAAACACATTTCATAATTTTACACACACGCGCTCAAATATTTGCTGTTTTGTGTTGCATTTGAACATAATCGGATTTTAAAAATCATTCATTCAATTGATAATTGACTGATGATAGTTTTTGATCTTTCTGTCTCTGTTTCTCTTTCAAATGCGTGCGATCCGTACGCTCGCTATGTTCTTTGTCCTTTTCATAGCGTGTTTGCGCGTTGCAGTAAAAAATGTTGTCATGCTTCAAGAAAATCTTTTGCAACATTCACATTTTTTACGCTTGATTTTTATTTTTCAACTTATTTTTTTTGGGTTGCTAATATTGCAACATCACAGCTTCACCTTTGGCATTGGGCTTCGTATCCCTGACACCTTTGCTGCCTTCTTAACTTTTTGATTTGTATGCCTGCTGGCTCATTAGGCGCTTAGAATTTGACTTTGACTTCTTTGCTACTGTTTTGTGAGATTTTTATCTTTTTAATATTTTTATATAAGTAGGATTTAATTTTTCATGCTTAGCACTTTTGATACACAAAAAAAAAAAAATAACAACGAAAAATTCAAAGATAATTTTTATGCTTATTATGACTTATTGGCGGTTTTTATTTTGGATATAATTACGAGTAGATATACCTCATAAAACTTTTAGTCGAAGAGTAAAGAAAGTTCAATATGGGGAGTTGACTTGACTCTTAAATTTCGGTTAAGAAAATTAATGTTAATTTTTTTCAATAGCACGATCCAGACTCGACCACGGGAAATCCCAGGAATTCGTCCGGACTGGAACTCTATTACTGAGAGAGTTTTGTTTTCAAAGAGAAATCTGTTGAGAAAAGCAGTTCTATCGAGAGATTCTCAAGTATGCTTAAGCTGCTTGCAATTTTTTCAGTTCGAGCTCCGAAAAGATGCCTCCTTGGATCCCCTAGAAGTTAATTACTTTACTTTACTTACTTTTAATGGCACAACAGCCCATGGAGGGCCTAGGCCGAACTTTTCGCATCCACTCATGTTGTGCGTGTTATATTTGTACATGAATGGAAGGTACCTACAGTTTAATGCCGAATCCGAACGGCGAAGTGAAAAGCTTGTCATAGCAATTTTTACTCTTGTAGGTTTGCCATTGCCTGCCAAGAGGTGGTGCCGTGTAGAAATATTATTTTTTCTACTTTTTGATTTTGCTTGTGCCGAGATTCGAACCCCGGACCCTCTGCGTAGCAGCCCAACGCACTAAAACTACACCACAGCGACCACAACCACCTACGATAATTACCTTGCGCGTTTTCTCAAATCAATGACCTAAAATCGAACCCATCTGTTCGGGAACCGAAGAGATTCCGTTTGCCCTACTTGTATGAAAATTGAACAGCCGTGCATATTTTCGATAGAGAATCATAAAAAGAAATACTCAAATTTTAGTAAAAACTAAATTGTTCTTCAAATGGCTTCGAATATTCTGTTTTTCTATTTTTTTTATTGATACATTCAACACACAGGGTGTATCCCTATGAATGCAGAGGAAGAAGGAGGGAGAATGTGAGAGGGAATGCAATCACAGGACACTGATAACGAGATAGACATAGTTATTACCCAGAACCGATAACTCGAGACCACAGGTATGGTTCTGGAGGGATTTTAATATTTTACCCACGATTCTATTTTAATGAAAAAATTGCAGCTAGGTCTACTTTTTCTTTTCGTTTCTTGGGTTTCTTTTTATTTATATTAGGGGCTTCAGACAGAACCATTAGCTTTACATTTTGTAGTGTTCAAGTTCCGGAGAATCAGTTATGCCCATATTTCAATTTTGAATAAAAAAATGTTGCGAAATTTCTACTCGTTTTTGTCAGAGCGAATTGTGCTCACAGAACAATGCGCAGGAAAGGAAATTCTGGTAAAATATTGAGTAGAACGGTATAAGAGAAGTAGACTTTGATTGGCCAAGTTTAGCGACTTTTATACTATTGAAGTTTGGCGTTCTTCGATTTGCGTCATCAGTAACTCAAATCAAGATAATTGAAAGAAAAATATGTACGTAAGAATTAATGTTTATCTGCAGTTTTCGCTGCCAGAAGATGGGTTTCTATGGCAGCTATGAGAATTAATCAGAATTTATCTTATAAATAAAATTATATATTTTCAATGTAAAAAATTTGTATACATAGTTTACAAAAATAATTTTTAATCTTATTCCAAACTAGAAATGTGAAACTTTTAAAATTTTATCACATGTGGCACGTTATAAAAACATATTTCTAAATAAATTGCCCAAAAGTTATATTATAGGAAAAGCAGCGCCCTATGTTTGGGAACATTTACAAAATAACAACAACTGACATGAAAAATTCGCTTTACAATGTCGTATACAGTGAGAAGTATAAAGTATGTATATACCTATACAGTGTGTGTGTGTGTGTGTGTTCGTATGACGAGCATTTCTATTAACCAGCAGGAATAAATTGTTTTATAGGTATCTGCTTTAAATATGTATGTGTGTATGTCTAGAGTATATATCAGCATATAGTGAAAATATTTGCATTTTTTTTAATCTAAATTTACTAACTTCTAATCATAATAATCATAATTATCCTCATACGGCTGACGGAATACCGGCTTCGCTAAATACTCCAAACGTCTCAAATGCTCTTTCCACTGGCGATAAGTCATTCGAATGCGTTCCGGTATTTCCTCTATAACTTTCTCTGGTAGTGGGCAATGCGGTGGGTCTTGCGGCACCACACGTGGTTTCGCCAATTTCAACATATTCGGAGAGGGTTTATATTTTAAAGCGGCACGTATTATTGGAAAGCGGATTTTCGCCCAGAAATCTATTTCTCGCTCGATATGATAAAACGATTGTGGCACTTTGGGCGGCACAATTGGGCGTCCCTTGTCCTTATGTGCCGGTTTTTTGTGATGAATTTTCGGTGCATACGGATAGTCGGGGACAGGTGGGAATGTATATTTTTTGCGCGGATATTTTGGCATACTTAATTTTTGCGCATTTGCCATTATTTCACCTATGGTGGGAATTTTTATTTTCGGCTTAGCTTTTTCTTTGTTCTTGGCTCCTTTCTTCTTTTTACCACCGCTACTAGCACCTTTAATTTTGGGGTGTGGCAGCTTTTCCATAAGTTCACGCGGTACAGCATTACGGCTGGCCCAATTATAGAAACGTACCCAATCACGTCGAGCCATGGGCCCACGTTTTTGCCAGCGTGTTGGTTCTCGTTTGGACCGCGGGTAAATATAATGTTTGGGTTGTGAGTTCTTTTCACACCAATCGAACCATTTTGGCTTTGGAACTTCGGCTTCTTCTTCGGCTGGAGGGGGTAAACCGCCACCAGCTGGTGTGTGGGTTCCATAATTTTGATTAGCAGAAGCAGAGGGTGGGGCGGCAGCCATTTTCTAGTGATTTCTTCTTCACTTTTATATTCAGTTATTATTGGAAGACGGGGAGGATGAGGAGTTGTGTTGTATTGTTGTTATCGGCGATTATGGTTTCCAACACAAGATTGCAATTTCGATTTGTATAATGTAATTAAATATTGATGGATCTTGGATTGAATTAATGAGGTAGATGATGATGTTGATGATAAGCTAACTGCTGATGTTGAATGTTGACTATTGGCAATTGACTTTTGGATTTTATATATTCACATCACATTCGGCACAGAAATTTCGTCCGAGACAAACAAACACACAGTTTTGGATGTTCTTTCAAAATCGTTGCGTTAGCACAATTCGATTGTCAAAATTTAATTGGATTTTTTATGTTAAAAAATTTTTAAGTACACGCAATTTACAATTTTTGATTGATTACTTACTAAAACCAAGTTGCTCTGTTTTATGTTTCAGTTCAGTTTGGATATTTCAAAATTACAAGTACTTTATGCAACAATGGAAATCGTATAAATTTCGATAATGCGTGGAGGATGCTTGCTGTTCATGATTGCTTTACGCGCTAATAGGGGAGCAGCAATACACCGAAGGCAGTTAAGGGATGAAAAAGATTGAGAGCGGGGGACGTAGTTTTTTAGTTTAAAAAAAGAATAAAAAAACCACAAAAATAAATGTACCATAAAATTATTTTCATTTCCTTTAGCTGCATAGATTCACGGGCGTCATATATCACGGTAATAATATGTCAATTTCACACATGCGCTGTTATTTCCGTTTATTTTTGTTAAGCGTCCCAAATGAGCAAAGCATATTGATGGTTAAGCTCACGAATGAATTTTACACGAACATATTTGTCTTACAATTTCAAGATGTCATCTGTTAAATTTTGATATTTTTTTTTTATCGATTTCAGGTAACATGTTGAAGGCCTGTAAAATGAGTAACACACTACTCATCTGTGAACTTAACCATCTACCTACATACATATGTATATACTCATTTTATGTTTGGCTGCTTATTTTAAGAAATTCTTGTGTCTTTCTGTTATTGGAATTAATATATAAGTTTGGATTATTCCTAGAGATGTCACTGAAGACAACATTTGAAAAGCACTTGAATGAGATGCCGCTGTATACTAAAGGGTGTTTTTTTTCTAGAAGTTTAGTTTTCAATCTGGCAATACTTTTTTCGGAGTTGATCTTTTTGACAGCTGTCACTTGATTTATGCTCAGTTTGGTTTGCCATTTCATAATGAATAGGCTTACGCCTGAACAATGTTTGCAAATTATTGAAATTTATTATCAAAATTCATGCGCTGTGAAAAATGTGTTTCACAAGCTACGTCCATTTAGCGACGAGGCTCATTGTTGGCTCAATGGATACGTGAATAAGCAGAATTGCCATATTTGGAGTGAAGTTCAGCCAGAGGCAATTCAGCAGCTACCAATGCATCCCGAAAAATGCTCTTTTTCGTGCGGTTTATGGGCGGGAGGCATCATTGGGCCGTACTTCTTCAAAGACGATTAAGGCTGCAAAGTTATGGTAAATGGAGAAAGGTGCCGTTCGATGATAATACTTTTTTTTTGGCCGAAAATGCTAGAATGACATGTGGTTCTAACAGGACGATGCCACATGCCACACTGCACGCGAAACCATGCATCAATTAAGAGGCGAATTTGGTGAGCAGTTAATCTCACGTTTTGGTGAGATCACACCAAGATCGTGTGATTTGACCCCGTTAGACTATTTTTTGTGGAGCTATGTTAAGTCTCTTGTCTATAGGGACAATCCACACACGATTGCTGCTTTGGAAGCCAACATTGAACGCGTCATTGGTCATTCCGGCCAAAATGTGTGAAAAAGTGTGCCAGAATTAGACCTTCAGAATGGACCACTTGAAGCGTAGCCGTGGGAAACATTTAAGTGAAATTATCTTTAAAAAGTAAATGGCAGGAATTGATTTATCGATCCAAATAAAAATTTCATTCATTTTTGTAAAATTTATGTTTCTTTTTTTTCATTTTGAAAAATTAAACTCTCATAAAAATCACCCTTTACATTTGGGTAGAAGTGTTCATTCAACCTAAGCCTTTCAAAGATTCAAATTTACATTAGCAATAAAAATAGCAGTAATTTCTGTTGAATCTCATGAATTTTCCATTAACGTTTACATTAGTAATTTTCTAGAAAATACTTCTTCCTTTTTATTTCTCCTCTGTGCATTTTTATTGGTAATTTAAATTGGGGCAAAGCCAATGGAGACAATTTATGAAATTGAAAGGTTCTGGATTAAAGCTTAGGGTGCAATGGAGCAGAGAAAGCACAACATTGTGTCATTGCAACCCAATGTTCGAGGAGTTCAAATCTCCCGTGAAGCGTAAGTTTGTTTTTCTATTTCATTCTTCAATTTATTTTTATTATTTTATATTCACATATTTGCACATATTACATATTTCAGCTGAACTTCAATCTATTTCTTCTAAAAACTTCTTTCGGAAAATTTCAAAATAACCTCAAGAAAAACAATAAAAACAAAAAAACATTGTGTGCAAAAGTTAAAATGATTAAAAATTCTTGTGGCATTAAAGAAATGTTGTCGCCAGCCAGCAACAAGCTATTAGTAAATAGTAAATGACAATCAGTAAAAATAACAACTAACCAGAAAACAAAAATTAAATTAAATGTAATGACAAACACAAACGACAAAACAACTGGCGACAACAATCACTAGGTACTACGTTTGATGATGATGTCGATGTTGCTAGCTTAAAAGAGACAACGACAAATAGCTGGCGACAATCAAAATAAATACCACGTGCAATTATACAGGCACAACAAAATTCAATTTAAAATCAGAACGCATGTTGCGTTTACAAAAAAAAAAAAAAAAAAAAAAAATTTAAAAAACTAAACTAAAGAGAAAAAATAAAGAAAAAGGCAACTCATAAAATAAGGAAGCTAATAAATACAATAATAGAAAAAACCAAAATATTGGTGGAGCTCTCAAAAACGTTACGATGACAAAATCAACGTGCGACAGTCGACTCTAAATCGCAAAAGGAGAAATTAGGTTACGACCCCAAATGCGTGCAGCACAGCATAGGCAAATTTCCATCATCATCAGCTAAACAACAGCCATACTACTCGCATACGTATACATTTATCGACAACATCATCATCATTGCAGCAGCAGTAGCAGCAGCAGCAGTAGCATAAAGGAGCAATAACTCTAAAAATATGCTGCTGTTTTAGTGATGATGAGTTCGACTGCGTGGTATGGATTTTTTGGAGAATTCTTCATCCATTCCATGGTTGGTTGATGCTTTTGTCGTTGTCGTTGCCACTGACTGTGATGACGATGCTGCTGTAGCTGCTACTGCTTCTTTTGATGTTAGTGGTAAAGAAATTTCTTTTGCATTTAAATTGAATTCAGAATTTTTCACTATTGCCGTTGATTTTCGTTGTTGTGATTTTTGTCGTAGTTGTTGCAGCTGTTGTGTCTGCGATGGCGCTGCTAAAGTATGTTTGAATCTTGAGAGAGATTTTAAAGGTTTTGAGTGTGAAGTGAGATTCTTCAATTCTTGAGTTTTCTCCATCATGCCATCAGATATGATATTGAAATTCTTTTGCCCTAAAATGGCAAGAAGAAACGTTTGAATATACTAGTTGAGATGAGATATGTTTGGATGTATGTGTTTAGTTTTGGTGTGTGTTCGTGTTTTTGGGTTTTCGTGAAAACGTTACCATTTACGGTTATGCTTTACAACCCCAAAGTTGAAGTTGAGAAAAGAAAAGACAAATCATTGTTTTTAATGCAGAATTTGATAGAATTAAAAGTTAAAATATTATCGATACGGTCCTGATTATGTTAAAATTACATGGATTGCCTGTAAGATATGATGGAGCTCTTCTTGCTTTAAGCAAAGAGACCGCAATCTTTTAGTAAAATCACAGTGATTGGAGGTCAAGAAAAACATAGTTCGGACGGAATGGGTTTAATTAAAAACAAATGCATCGTTGAATCAAATCACAATGATTAATAAGAAATTTTATTGAAAAATATTGCAATCATGCCTTCAAGTGATCAAGGAAATAAAAACTATAGAAATCCCAATAATTTATATGAAAAAACTGCAATCTCTCAAACAAATCACAATGATTGGGAGTTAAAAGATTCAAATCTTAAGCATTTATGTATGTATGTATATGACAAATATTACGCACCTCAATTAAGTCGCCCCTCAAGATTGGGAATTAAGAACTGTTGAATTCTTAAACCTCCAATATATTAATTAAGTCATAAATATTAGGAGCTAAGAAAGCCGTAATCTTAAACACTTATATGAAAGAGAATGCAGTCACTCAATAAATGTTATGAGGGTAATGGTATAATAAAAAAAATACAATGATTTACCTGAGAAATATTGCAAGCTTTATATCACAATGATTGGGCATTAAAAAAGATTGCAATATTTCAATTAAATCATAATGACTATGCATTAAAAACCAGAGTTACCTTGCTGAGTTTTCGTCAAAATATTACTGGTTAGTTGAAGATGAAACCAGAGTGAAACCCCGATTTATGTTGAGGAACAACATAGGGATTAATTTGGGCCCTGTGGAGGCTCAGACTACCTTTAACTTAAACAAATTTTTATCATTGCAAATTAGCTCCGGCCAATCCTCTTTCTAACTTTCTTCTTTACCTGATATCAGAAGGGAAATCTGTATATCGATTCTGATCCTTAAATCACCAAAAAAAAAAAAAAAAAACAGATAAGTCGACTCCGAAATTCTGGATTCTTGCTCTTGCATTGTAGAAAAGTAAAACCTAAACCGGTTTTCAGCCAACTCTGTAAATATGAACTATGACCATGTAGAACGCCTTGTGTCGCTATCTTCTTTGGAAGAAACCATAAAAATAAGCCAGATAACTTGCAAATAAAATATCTTATATGAAAAATATATTAAATTAAATATATAAATTGTGAATTATTTTTATATAGGGAGAAAAACTAATACAATAATAATAATAATTCTTTTTGTAATTATTCGAAACCAATTAAAGTTAAAACCTCTTGACTTGAAGACATTATTAAAAATGTCCCAGCAATAGCAATTGTTGTTTTCAGCAATCATCAGCATCAACGCAATATGGGGGCCAATAAGGTGTAAATTTATGTGCGTTTCGGAATGAATGCGAAATTTAAAATTCATTGTTAATTTTCTGACAATTCTCGCAAAAATATTGCAAATACAACACAGAAACCTGTAACTATTTATTTAAGCATTGTTGCATTTAAAGTGAGTAATGTATTGTAGTATTGTATAATTTTTTTTTCTTTTACGTTTTTCTTAAATTGTTGTGTGAATGTTTTCATAGATTTTTTTTTTTTTTTTTTTTTGTGTTTGTTTGTTTTGTTTAATTTTTTGAGTATTTTTTGTGGTATAAATTTCAATGAAAATTATTTATTTTTATATGATATATCCAATATTTGATAATTAATACTTTTAGTATCTCATGGCTAACAAGAAAAGTTAAGTAATTCTTATTTGTTGTTTTACAGATTTATCTGTTTAAATGTTTTACAAGTGTTTCTTAAGTATCTATCAGTTTTCAGTTCAGTTTTTGTGTCTTTGTAATTTATGCGCTAATGTGGGCAAGGATCATTTGTGAGATATGTGTGTGATATATTTTTAGAGTTCGAGAATTGGGTGCAGAATATTTTAAGTATTTTGTTGGTGTGTTTGTTTATACTACATATTTAGCTACATATTTTGCTCTATTCGTGAGCTGCATTTAAAATCAAGAATTTCGAGCTGATATTGCAGCTACTAGAAACTAAATATTTTCGCAAATATTTTGTTGGTATTTTAATACAGTTTCAATGTACAATTTCTTGGATTGGTTTTAAAAAAGTTTTCAATTGAGTGACATATTTAAAAAAAAAAAAAAAAACAAAAACAAACTTACACTACTTAGTTGGCATATATCTACCAATATTGAATAAGTGAAGGTTGAAGGTCTGTGCCGGATCTAAACACAACTAAGTATTTCTTAGCCTTTTCATGTCTCAGTAGTTGCAACTTCAAAGGATCATGATGATGAATATTTTATGGATGTAATATTCAACATAATTTTTAGCATAAATACATACAAGCTATTATAAATTAAGTATACATAATTTATTTAAGCACACATTTCCACATTTCTGTGCCAAGAAATTTTTTTTAAAAAAAATCTGCACAAATATTACAAAACTATTATTTATAAAATATAGGCACGTGCTTCTTTGAAACAGAGCTGGCAATAGAGATACCAACACGAAGAAGAAAAAAAATACTTATTCCACATTTAATCACAAACATTAACTCTGAAACAGATTCATTTAAGCTGGTGATGGCCATCGTTTAGCAGCTAATCATTGGCTACTTTTCAACGGTTACACCCCACTGTACCGAAACTGTAGAGAAACAGAGAAAGAAAGAGAGATAAAGAAAAATAAGCAAACGCACGTTTTAGCATTTAATTTGAATGCAATGCACGAGTTTACCTCCCTCAGACCACCAGCTCTCCACCCATTTTCCTATGCACTTCTATCACTCCATTCAGCATTTTTCCAACAACATAAAAACGTAAACAAATAAAAATAAAATGCAATGCAGTAAAATATTTGCTAAGCAAAAAAATGAGTGGATGGATTCTTCAGCGTTGTTGTAATATACGATAAACACACATACATACATACATGTCTAAGAAATAACTGACACACTTTACAAATTAATAGCAAAAAGAAATAAAAAAAAGTCAAGAAATGAAGCAAAAAGTTAAAAGATAAATAAACAATTTTTCTTTTTTCTCTGTTAAGAAAATAAAAAGAAAAACTAACAAATTAGAAAAGTGTAACAGCAGTCACCGGAAGTAAGAAAATCCTTATGAATAATACGATTTTTTTTTTTTAGCCATAATGCAAAGAAAATTACTGAAAAATTGATTGTGAAGAAACAAGAAAAGAAAAAAAAAAAATTAAACAAACGCACACAAGTTGAGTTAATGAAGAAAATTATGCGCGTAACACGAGCAGCATGAAATCACAACAATACCAAAGAATGTTACCAGCGAGCAAAAAAAAAAAAACAAAAAAAAAAGTAGGAAATGATAAAGAGTAAAATCGTAAAAACTACAAATTAGAAGAATTCGAATATTTGCCATTTTTACATACATATGTACATAAATGCAAATAAATATTTTCTAATTTTTATGAAAGCTGAAACAGGGCACCGGAGATCCCCTGGCAGATGTATTTAGTTCATATCTAAATATTGTAAAATAGTGGTCAAAAATCTGCTCTAAGCTGAATTTTCATACTATCATATGGCGATACTACCGAGGCGATAAGCTTACGACAAAAATGCTTAAAGCGAAACGAAAATCCGTCACGAATCCGTTCATTAGACATAATAGAAATATTTAGAATCGGACTTTCACTCTTTCTCCATACTCTCGATCCCTACAGAAGTGTGTGTGTATCGAGAAGCTGTTAGTATGCGATGGTGAAACTCAGTATGGACGTAAACACGTTTTCTTTAGTGCTTACCGGCTATATGTACTTTTTAATTTCTGATAAAGTGAATTGGTTGTGCTATTATTGCCGGCTTGCAAGTCTTATAAATTGCTGAGACATTTTTGTGTCCGGAAATCGAGCACAGGTGGACAGTTTGCGAACAAAAAAAAAAAAGAACCAGTGATCTATGGTTTATGACCTGGTATATGGATTTAATACTCAAAATCAAAAAATGAAAGACACGATGAATTTCGTAGCTGATACAGAAGTAAGAACACTTGAATTTCTTTCGAAAATATAATAGGGGAGAGCTTTTTATATTTCAAGTTTCTGAGCACAAAAGAGTTAATGACAATGAGTGGATCATCAATTTGAGGTTCAAAGGTGTGGCCAAACAATATATTGATCCCACATTTTTTTTTAGAAATAACATATTAAATATAGTAGATAAAGGATGTGACATGACGGGGCCTACTGCATGATGCCCTATGATTAAATCCCTTGTGAGGAATTTTGTTATGTCTTTACGAGAAATTTATTAGCCATTTAAGAGAGCTATACCGCTCAGTTGCTGTATCAAATATTGTAGGCAATTAATGTAGACCGGATCTCGTTAGTTTCGGGGTGGTATAACATATGCCCTTTTGTTTCTAGGAATAACAACTCACACTATTCAAAATCAGTAAATGGAAGCAGAAAATAAATAATAATTTATATTGAGTTCAGATTCCCAGTCTAAGATATTGAAATCCAGTATTGTGAAACACAATTTAACGAAGAGAACTCTAGTGTATATTGGAGAACTGGTGTATATTTCCTGAACAACTACATACTCTTTAGTCGATTATGTGGAACAAAATTTATCACGAAAAACTGTAAAACCTCAGAAGTGTGAACTTCTGCCAATTTACCCCTCACGTTTTTCACTGTGATTTTAGGTACATATCAAAATCTTTTATTATACATCTTTGACATGACTCCTGTGGGAGGGCTAAGTTAAACCAAGGTATGTTGTATAAGAACAACAGTCTTAAAATCCTACAAAAATTAACTTTATATCCTACTTCGATTAAAAACTTTTAGTTTCCAAGGTTCAATAATTTTGTCTAGACTCGCAAAATTCTATGTGTTTTACGATGTCTTTTAGTAAAAATTTTTAATATGTTAAGTAGTCGATATTTCTCAATGAAGTAAAATAGATATTGGTTTTGGTACCTTCAAAATTGAGTGTTAGTGAGTAACTTTCTCAAAACAAATTGGATTGTGTTCTACAATTTATAAAGAAGACGAGCATTATTTGTTTTATCGATTAAGAAGTTTGTAAAGGCAAATTTTTGCTTCATTCTTCTTATAAAAGCGTAGTCGCAGCTACGCAGAGTGCCCGGGGTTTAAATCTCGGAACAGGCAAAATCAAAGGAAGAAAAAAAAAATGTTTTCTACACGGCACAAACTATCAGCAGATAATGGCAAACTTATAAAAGTAAAAGTTGTCGTTCGGATTCGGAATAAAACTGTAAGTCCCTTCCATTCATGTAATAAATACGCACAATATGGGTGGATGCGAAAAAGTTCGGTATTGGTATTTTTTTTAGCATACTATACTCACAATTATGAACTACTCTAAAGGTGGCAACTCTGACCACACAAAATGATTAAACGTTTAAAGGCTTGTTGGTTTTTTCAGTAGTTTTTTTTGCCATTTTAAAAAATAAAATAATTCAAATCATTTTATGATACTACGGCAACACACTTTCCTTTTGTCAATAGTAAAAATTGATTAGTTAATGACATGATAGCAAGTTAATTTTTATGGCTTAAGTGAATATAAAAATAAATATAAATTTTTACTTATAAAAAGCCTATGAAAAAAAAATCAATTTGAATATTTTATGAAATATGAAAACGAATAGAAATCAATTTTCGCGAATGAGTTTCTTCCTCCTGTCTAATAAATTTCTGCCATTTTAAAGTTACAGAAACTACAGTCAATTTCATTCTCAATTTTCAAGTAAATGTCATTGTAAAACAATAACAACACGAATTGACAGCAATAGTGATGTGATCAGCAGCAATAACCAACAACTTTGTCAACAACTTTTTTTATTCGTGTGTGTTATTGCATACACTGTGTAACAAACCACATAAGCTTCAGAGACTGAAAGAAAAAATTAAATAAAAGTATAAAACAAAAAAAAATTCAAACCGAATGTTATCAGCGACATGACAATTGAACATCAGTTTTTGTACTGCACATTGTTGTTGCTGATGTTCGATATTGATGAAACAATTTCCAATCAAAACTAATTCAAATAAAAATGCACAAATTTGTAAGCAATTTCTCAGCAAAAGCAGCAGCAGCAGCAACAGCAACAACGGTAACAACAGCAACAATAAGAGTAGATATAATCGCAAAGTTGTAAAGAGTGTGTGCCACAGCGAGAGAGAGAGAGTAGTGGTTGCTGTTCATTCGTTTATTATTTGTTTATGTTGCTGTAGCTCATTTGTTTGTTTTTGTAGCTGTTTCTGTTGTTGATGTTTTGTTGTTCGTTTGTTGTATGTCTGTATGTTGTATGTTGTCAGACAAATTTAATTTGCTGTTGTTCATTTGTATGTTGTATGCATTTAAAATACAATTTTATGTTATTTTAATCGCATAAAGTGTTGCACATCCTACATTTTGTTGTAGCAACAGTTGGTTATGGTAAGTATTAAGTTGAGTGTGTGTGTGTGTGTGTGTTGATTTGTGGGGCGCGTTTGCATTGATTCGTTTGCTTTTTTCGTAAATCAATAGTTAATTTAACAAGTGTGTAAAAATTATTGAATATGCACACACAACACAAATTGCAACAAGTGAGTGTGTGAATCAATTTGCTTAGGGTGACCAGATTTTGGTGAAGAGAAAAATATATAATTTTGTCTCAGAAGGCAAAGGAGAAATAGGAAGCGTTTTCACTTGAATCGAATTCTGGCTAATTTGTTTAATTGTAGAATCAATCAGGAAACCGGGAGAGTGGGATTAGAGGTTTATACCTAAGTTCCTCTCATTCAGTTTCGCCTTCTTTAGTTGGTTTCATAAAAGAAACTTTAACTTCCATAAATAAACCACAAATCCTCCATAAATAATCGTCATTAGGGGGAAGGAAGGGGAGGGATTTGAACAAAATATTTTCTACCTCCATCGGATTAACTACTAGGTTGAGAAGATTGTTGTCTAAAACAAAGACTGAGACTTCTATAAATGGACAAAATCTTTTTAAATTTTGCATAGCTCAGTTGTTTATAAATTATCAGGAAGGGAAAGCAAAAGAGGGGACTTACCTTACCTCTTTTAGACTCAAATTGTTCCATATGAAAACCCCGACTATATATAGGTAAAATCCCTCAAAAACGCGATGAGAAAGTATGGGGTTTATAACGATAATCCCCTGGCTTCTCTGCGGATCCCTCAGTGGCTTGAACTTATTATTCCATAAAAAGACTCAATATATAGTTCATAGTCTATGTAGTTCATTAGGAAGGAGAACAGAGGCGCAGTTCATATCTCATTCCCGCTTGTAATTTAGTTTGGTTTAATGGCTTCGAAACTGATTTCATAAATTTCAAGAATTTACAAATATTTACTACAGTTATTTATACACTAGTACACGAGAATAAAACTCTGGTCACCTTTTTCCAGCACGCATTAAAATCAAAATTATATAGTGATGTACCAATTTGATATTAAAAGTAGCCACACAAACGAGTATAGAAATAACTAGCGGCGCGGCATATCATCGTCAGCCCACAGACCTACTTTTGTTTTGCACCTATGTATAAAAACAAAACCAACAGCACACTCAAATTGTACAATCCCAAATTAGATTGTAAAATGCCAAACATTTTTTGAAAGGAATTCACCAAACGAAATTAATTTTTTTAAGTATGTTGACTAAGAGCTTCGTTGGCTGCTTAGTTGGGGTTAAAATTAACAGTGAAGGTGCCTGCGTGCGCGTATGCACAAAATGCAAAAGTACGCAGAAAGCACAAATTAGAGAATTAAAAACAAGAAGTTCAACTTAAATTCAATTTAAACTCACTTGGCGACTGTGAACCATGCAGTGGACTTTCGCAATCGACGATCAAAGCCTCATTATCTGAATCATCATTTTGTACAACTGTTGTGGCGCCGGGAACGAATGATGACTGTTGTTGTTGTTGATGTTGACTAATTGATGCCCCAACAGCACTTGTATTATTATTTGGACTAGATGCTGCTGATGTAAGAGCAACATCAATAGAATCATCATCCAATTGAGATTCGAGTTTAATACGTTTGGCTGCTGGTGAATTTTGTAATGAAGAATTATTGAAATCTTCAATGTTGCTGTTGTTGGCGACAGAGGCAGTGGTAGAGGTTGTTGCTGGTATTGTAATGCCACCAGATATGAGAGCAGCAGCGGCGGTTGTATTGGATTGCTGAAAGTAGAGAGGAAATATTAAATATGTAGTATTTTTTTTAAGATAATTTATAACTAAAAAAAAAACGGAAGAACAAAAATGTGAATCGAAAAATCAATTAGCATTTTTGGTTTTTATTCTTGTCTTTTTCTCAACACCGGAAATATTATTTCATTTTTGTTTCTATGTCAAGGAGAAGAAAAAGTATGATTTCTTCGAAGAACAAGCAATTACCCCTTTTTTGGTTTCAAAACAATTGCTGCTTGTATGCAACCAAGTGAAACTTGCATCAGCCCCACCATTCCAAATAAGTTGGCAATATTTCATTTAAAGTGAAATCATTCAAGCTCGAAACTTGTGTCTCGTACTTAGAACGTGTCAGAAACTTAAGGAGTTGGTTAAATACTTTGTATGTGTATGAAACTGTAAGTGAAAATAGCGTTCAAAACTGGTGGGGAGGTAACCTAAGCTGGAATTCAAAGCAGAGAATTAAAGCAATCAAAACAAAAGAAAACTGTTGCGAATGTATCTTGAATTGGTCTAGAAATGTCTTCGAAAGGGGCAAAAAGGGAACATTAATAAAAATTATAAGGAACTCTTTTAACGTTTGCACATTGAGTCTAACTGCCTTAAAAATTGATCAAATTCTCTAGATTCCGGGATGATTTGAATGTTAAATTTTATTATATATAAAGTATTGAGTTTAACTCATTTTCTGATCCGAATTTTGCAAATTTTTTGTAACAATTTTTGTGTGAACTTTCTGTACTTATTTATGTCATTTTCTGTACTGGATTTATCCCATTTTCTGAGTTGGATTTAATCCACTTATCACATATGAGTGTTGCCATTAAGTGCTATCTATCATTTATTACGCACAGGTTTGCTCCCTGTACAGAATTATTTGAATTATTACATATATTAGTTTTCCATATTTTCCTATTGAATTTTATCCGTTTTCTACTCACAAGATAGGCTAAATTAGTGCTATAAGGAGCTATTTTCTGTATGGAATTTACCCAATTTTCCTTATTAAATTTAAATATTTTCCTTTCAGTATTCTGTCTATTTTCTGTAGCTAGATGTGTTTATTTCTTCTACTCTTCTGTGCTATTAATTATGAATTTTATTCATTTGTTCTACACAATTTCGGTGATTTTGTCCTGAATTTTGTTCTGAATTTACTCTATTTTTTGTACTGCATTTCTTTCACTTTTTGTACTGTATTTTATCAAGTTAAAAGACAATGAATTTTGTATATTTTTTAGATTAATTTCGTTAATTTTCTATACCGATTTAGGTTGGTTTTTTTGTAATAAACTTTGCTAATTTTATGTACTAAATGTGTTCGGTTTCCATACTGAGTTTCACTGGTTTTCTCTACTGAACTTTATCCACTTTATGTACACAGAAATTTACCCACTGTTTGTCAAGTCAATTTAAATTTTTTTTTTACTAATTTCTTACGTAGAATTTTGTTTATATTCTGTACTAAATCAATTTTTCATCAGTCCACAGAATTTTTTTCTAATTCATGACCATTTTATGACTAATTTGTTTAGCTCATCCCCCTACAATTTTGTTGGTATACATTTCCTTCAAAACCTTTACAAATCCAAGGCAACATTTAAACCATTCTACTGTAAATATAAAACCTTGATTATTCCAAACCAAACAAAAAAAAAGCAAGAAATAATTCATATCTGCACAAAAGAAGAAAACG
This sequence comes from Palloptera scutellata, assembly GCA_958295655.1. Classification (NCBI taxonomy): domain Eukaryota; kingdom Metazoa; phylum Arthropoda; class Insecta; order Diptera; family Pallopteridae; genus Palloptera; species Palloptera scutellata. Next base: position 91,677,100 of record OY282450.1, read on the forward strand.
TAACTCTTTTTATTTTCTGTATCATACTTCAGTCATTTCCTTTCTGATGAGGTTAAAACAACGAAAGAATTATGAACCCTACCTACTGCTACAAAAGTTCAATGCTAATACGATCAGAGTTGGTCGGACGATCTTTTCTCTTCATGAAATCAGTGGTACCAACTATTTCTGGCATAGTGTGGTAATGGTGGTGTTGGTGGTATATGAACTTAAATGAATGCTTTATGTTTAACGTAATAAGTTTTTATGTTGCCTTTAAAGTCTACTTGAGTTTCTTTCTTCTTATATGGAAAAAGAAGATTCAGACACATTTACAATAATCACTGTTCCGTTGAACGAACAAAATCATTTAGCGAAACCAACCAACAACGACGATGACGCAGAAGAAAAAGAAGACGAAAATATAGTACAAACGAATAAAGTACTTGAAACACTTTTTTCCATTCTTGGTTTTGAAAATGAATGAAAATTCTAAAATAATAAAAATCTATAAGAAAAAAAAAAAAAAAACACAAAACCTAGTAGGATAAAGCAGCATCGGTGATTATTTTAAAATGATTCGCTAAAATTTTTGATGACATTGTATTTCAGCTTTAGTTTTCAGTGAAAATAAAATGTTCATTGTCTAACTTAAGGACACGCCAGAAGACTTGAATGTACCATATTTCCTACTGGCACAGCTCAAATCTACACTTAGTACATGAGTGCGTGTATATCTTTAGTTTAAAATAGTAGCAACAAGTTCTTGTACGCATTATTCTGCAACAGCAGCACAGCAAAACCGGCAACAAGTGATACAAATTGAATTGTTTGTTATTTTTCTTATTGTGAATCACGTGACCATGACGAGGTAAACAAATATGCTAGCAAGAGCATTACACTGAAGTAGTGCTTTTAGGTACTCGTACTCATAGTAAACTTGAGTTAAGAGATCATTTACTTTCATTAATGGTCGGAAGGCAAATAAGCAAAAAAAAAAAAACAAAAAAAAAAAAAGATGAAACAAGTTCAAGTTGAAGTTTATACTTTGTTCTTAGGCTTTTTTAAAATCTAAAGCAAAACAAATTACCAACTGTGAACAAGTGTAAAGTGTTCATAAGTAAAGTTGAGGGTCTCTTTCGCTTAAGCGTATACTTGCTAAATGCTATTAGCATTATCTTATCTTGTTCAGATCATAGTACGAGTTAAACTTAGCTAAGATCATGCGTGAAATAGGTATTTAAATTTTCCACTTTTTTTTCTGAGACAAAGAGCGCGAAAACCTACTCGGAAAATGATTAGCTTTTTGACATGGGTTGCTTTTTTCCTTTTCTTCACTGGTTACTAATTTTTGTAAATTATAAATTTGTAAAATTAAGTCATTAAAAAAAATGATGTATCTGTTTACTTTTTTACTTACTTTATTTTGGTTACGTTTACGTTTATCGCTGCTGGTGGTAGCTTCTTTTGTTTGAATTGTGCTGGTGTTGGCTGACTCAGTGTTGGGATCTGCCTTTTGACGATCTGTAAGAATGAGAACATATTTAATATCAATTAATGAATGAATATAGTTTGAGACGAAAAACTTTATATATGACATTTTGTTTAAGTTATGAAGTTGGTTTCTCTTTCAAATAACGACCCGGATTAGGTGATTCATTAGTTTTTTTGTGAAACCATTTTCTTACAAATAATTAAAAATTAAATTATAATTTAAAACACTAAAAATCAGATCTGAATTTAAAGCCAGTTCAAGAAATTTGTTTCAACACTAATTAGAGTTATAAGAAGCATGACTTCAAACTATTGGAGGATGTTTCTTTCTAATCTTAGCAGACATCCGTTTTCAAGCTACTAGATCTACATTTCCTGAGAACCCAATAGATGGACTAAAAGGGTTGACTAATATCGATATATCCTTTCCACATTATATTAAATGAACTTGAAACTTCTTGAAGGTCTATGAACGAAATTATCCAGAAAATTAACCTAAATTTCTTAGTTCTTTTTTGAGCTTTCGCGATAAGAAATATGGGTATTCAACCAATCGTACGCTTTTACACCTTTGTACACAGTACTAGACCCCTGGATGGTCTAAGCCAAGCTTTAATCGTTTTTCGGTCGTTCATCTTGTACGAATTTTATTTGTGACCGAATGATGCGGTGGTTGAGGTGTCTAACAACTCATAAAACTGAGGTCTCTAATAACTCATATGCGTGGAATCTAGCCAAACCTGGTATGAATATCGGATATGATTGGATATGGATATGAACCCAAATTCTGCAAATTATTGGTTGTTAACAATGAGATCATGCTTCTTAAGACCTTGGTAACATCACGCAAACCCTAAGTCTTGACATAGATTGCATTTCATAGTCATTGTCACTGAAACAAGTCGAAAAAGAGGTTATAATGGGTTTGAAGGACTGTGTGTGATTGCAACCTGCGAGTATATGTAAAAAGTGTCTACATGTCAATTAATCCTTTCAAATTTATTATCAAGCTGAAATTTGAAAGACTTAAGAAGAGGGAGGAGAGACTATAGGCACAATTATTTATTTAATTAAAACACTAATTATTTAAAGCCTGCTATACACCATCGTTTTGCTTTGTTCTTGAGGTCTGCAGCAACTATAAAAATCAATTCAAAATTAGAAAAATTATCATTTAGAACCGAAAGTTACTGTTCCCCTCATTATTGAGGATTTAAAACAAAGAGTCAAAAACAGAGGTATGCAGAAAAATCGTAGGTTACCTCTTTTTCTTCGATACAACGGAGAATCTTCAGTGACCGGGTCCCAAGACACCAGATTGTGTTAAGTCTAGACTTTCAACAGTTTTTTATTTGGCTAGCTGAATGTAAATTATGATGTGAAAAGATTCGTTCACTGATGCTTAGCTCAAGCCTTAAGCTGTTGAACTCAATCCAGGTTTTTGTTTAAAATTTTAACTATTCTAGTCCTAATGAGTATCTAGAAAGAATTTTATATATCTATCAACTACTCACATCTCAATTCAATTTCCTCATCATCCAGAAGCAATGAAACAACTTCCTTTGGTTTAAGAGTATCTGGTTTGAAATTACCGCCGCTTATGACCATGCGTTGAATCTAAAATTAAATAAATGATTAAAAAATACACATACATACATGAAGATAAAGAAAATTTAGTAAAGTGAAACACTAAACAGAAAGTAAGAAAATTTCCACTATTCCCGAAATAATTCAAGTAGCTGCCATAAACAAACTTCCTCATTTTGATTGATTTAAAAAAAGAAAGAGTTCATATTTCAAATTCAAATGTAATGTAAAAACATATTTACATATGTAATACAAATAAAAAAAATACACACTTATTTATTATTAATATTAAATGAAAATAACCGGCAAAAAGAACAAACTATAAAGAATAGAGGAACGTTTGAAGTCTACTCAATATATCAATATCTTTTGTAGCATGATCAAAATACTTACATACATATGTACCTATAGTATATATTATAATAAAAACCACTCCCTCATATTTCATTATTTCAACTGATCACGTGCATTAATGAGAGAGAAAACGTACCTTGAGTACTACTTAAAAAAAAGGAAAGCGTAGCAAAAATGTCGCCTAACTAACATTAAAATTGAATAATTAGTTTCCGGTGAGTGAAAAAAAAACGCCGCACACAAACAACAAGAAATGTTAATGTGCAAGGGAATAAAATCAACCACAACAGAGAACTACATACAATGGAAAAAGAACAAAAAAAAAGACCATTTCATTCCTTTTTATTTTGAAAATGATCATGTTCCATGTTAAAAATGCATAAAAACAGTTGTGAAATTGTACAAGTATAAGTAAAAGAAAAATTGAAGGGTAACGCACGTGCCTAATATGCGGGATACTCTAAGCAATGAACAACAGCAACTTAACAAAAGAAAAAGTGGAAATTGTATATAACTTTGTGGTTTCCTTAGCCAGCGGTAAGCAGGCAGTAGGGTGGGGTACTCTTATATTTAGTTAGTGGATTATCTTACCTCACTCTTTTCGCGCGCTCTCTGTAGTATACGCTCTTCAATTGTTCCTTTACATATTAAGCGATACACGGTTACTTGTTTTGTTTGTCCCAAACGATGTGCACGATCCATAGCTTGCTGATCTACAGTTGGATTCCAATCAGAGTCATAGAAGATAACCTGTATATAATGACGAGAAACAAAAAGGAAAAATTTTTAAAACATGCTCTACATTAAATTTATTAGTAAATGTATATCAAAAATATTTTGAGTTATTTATACAAAATTAACCGTTATTTTGTGCTTTATCTTGTTTAAAATATCATTACTGTTCACGTGAGAATAGAGTTTTTGGCGTATGGATAATAAAGATGGATAAGATAAATTGAAAAGTTTCAATCAGTTTTTCTCAGAATTTATGTTTTGTTTGAGTTATGACAGTTTTGCAGCAAACGAGCGAAATTATTAAAATGTAGAATATATGTACATACATACATACTAAACTGCAAATAAAAAGGACCGGATAAATCGTTCTGGAGTACTGGTTTGTGTACGATCAGAAAAAAAAAAGATTCCGGTTCAGATATTTTCGGGTGTTTGGTTGATTTTTACCGATAAATAAAAATCTCAGATATCTGGATTGCTGTGTGAAAATTTAATAAACAGTTTTTTCTTGAAGCAATCTTAAGATCCATTCCATTCATGGGCAAATGTATCACGCACAAAGTGAGTGGATGCGAAATGCTTGGCCCAGGCCCTCAATGGACTATTGTGCCATTGAAAGGAAATAAAAACGATTTTAAGATCAGTTTCCTGATAAGTATTTGAGGTAAAAGAAAAATCCAAATTGTCCAAAAATTTTATTATCTGATAAGGTTTTTAAACCCTCTTATAGTCGACCTATGACGTTTTCGGCAATGTGCCATTCGAACGAACAGCGGGAGTCTCCATGATTCTTCCAAACTCGAAACTTGGTTTGTTCGACAAGTTTCTGGTGGATCTTTTTTTCATAATTTTAAGTCGGTTTTGGTTAGTGTTGAGAGTAGTTTGCTTGTAAAATATTGGTGCCAGCACAGTTTGCAATGAGTACATAAGGAGAAACTGGGAGGAACAGCTAATATTTATATTATATAATTTTTCTCCACAAGCCATACTCCAAACATAGGAACAGACAATAGTCAATAATCGATGGATAAATCTTAAACTTTTATATTTGTTCATATACTGATCTTCAGTTATACATACATACATATAATTCTTTGAGCATTTACCTAAAAAACTTCAATATTATAAAGATTTGTAATCATATACAGATCCTTGATCAATACAGATATTTAACAATATTCAGATATTTGACCATATGTTCCTAGATATTTGAGAGTATAAAAATTTGTATCAAGAGAACCAAAAGATAGTATAGAAGTTACAACATTTTTTAGAAGGAACCGAGTAAATTTTATAGCAGTAACACAAATATTTGATAAAAATACGCCAATGGGAAAGTTTGTGCAAACAGTGTTATCAGGAGCAGCACAACTAGAAAGAGAAATGATAGTCGAGAGAGTAAAAGACAACATCAAAAGAACGAGGTTTATGGATGGGAAGAATTTTGCCGTTTGGGTATGATGTAAAAGAGAAAGGAATTAATAATAAATCAGAAAGAAGCAAAGACAGTGAGGCATATAGATTCTTGATGATATAAGTAGAAATTTTTTATCATATACCGATATTTAATCGATAGAATTCTTTTAACATATGCAGATCACTGATTATACCATATTGTATAAAGATCATGTAAAGATAATCCTATAGAAATATTTAATCATATTAAGGTCTTTGATCACATATAGATTCTTGCTGATCATATACCATATACAGATACGAATCTTTAATTATATCAATATCTTTGTCAATACAGATCTTTAGTCTTATACGTATCTGTGAAACGTATTCTTATTCAATACAAGTCTTGGACTATAAAAAGATATTCGGGCTTATACGATAAATGTCTTTAATAATATTCTGTTACAATTTGAATATAGTGTAAAAATTAAAGAAACGAGTTTTTTTAATGTGTTGTAATTTTTATTTTGTTATTAAATTATAGTATTTCTGAAAATCAACATCTTATTCAAAATGGTCGCCTCTCGCTTTAATGCACGCCTTTAGACGATCAGTCCATTGATCATCAGGCTATAGCGGCACGTATGGTTTCGATGGGTATTGATGACGCTGCTGAAATAAGAGCTTTCTTAAGACTCTCCAAATTTCGGTGGCGAACTTTGCAGGCCACACCCTCTAGCTCTGACCACAATTTGTAATCAAGGGGATTCAAATCTGGACTTCCCGAGGGCCAATTTTCAGCACTAATAAAGGCTAGAATATTCTGACGTAGCCACTCTTGAGTTGTTTTGGCTTTGTGTGCCGGTGCAGAGTCTTGTTGAAAGACTCAGTGCTCTCCATTAAAGAGGGTTATTGTCAAGTCTTTCACCACGCCTTCCAACACATCTTGTTGGTACACTTTTGCTCCAGTTTTAACGCCCTTTTCGCAAAAATGCAAGGAACTGACGCCTTTATGGGATACACCCCATCAGACCATAACGGATGTTGGATGGTGATCTCTCTGAACCCTTGGCACAATAAATATAGCTTCTTCAGATGTTTTTGCATAAATTTTGTCGTTTTGTTTATTAAAAACTTCCTCTATCGTAAAATTTTTTTCATCCGTAAAAAGGATATTTTCGTGACCGTTTTTTGCGTGCCACTGCAAAAGCTTCTTACATCTTTCCAATCGTATTTGTTTTAGCCATGGAGTTAAAAGATGGCCTGTGCACCTGCGAAAGGCCTTCATGTGGAGGTCATCACGGATTAGTCGTGACATGGATCTGGAAGACATATCCATTTCCTTAGCCATGATATTTTGCTTTCTTAAGGGATTTCGGCGAATCCGCTCCCGCACAGCTTTTATGACTCCACTCGTACGAACAACGCGAGGTCGAACACTTCTCAGCCTGTCTTCCACTTGAGACGATTCCAAGAAACGATCGATCTCAAGCTGTTTTTTTTTAGTTCTAGATATATATAATGGATAGATATATTAATATTCTTCAGACATTTTAAGGTTCGAATGTGAAAAGAAGACCGGATACGATAATTGAATGAATTGAATTTCATTCATCAATTAGTAATGTAAAAGTAAATCGAATTAAATTGAGAAGAACACGTGTTTAGAATTTGAACCAACAACGAAAAATAAAGAAAATTTACTAGACTACGAGTATCAAATGTTAAAATAACCACAACAACAACAAAACAAGAAATAGGAAGCTTCAAGATAATTCAATTGTGCATTTTAAAAATATTCAAGTGTTTCTCCAAAAATATTATTTTTATTATAGAAAAAAAAAGAAATCAAAACAACCCTTTGCTTCTACTAAGGCGCACAAAGAAAATGCGTGCAACGAATTTAATACTGCCACTTATGATTAAGAATTAAGAAACACTCGCCGCTTTTGAAAAGGATTAAAAAATTATGCTCGGCTTGAAGGGAAGGCGTTAAATCGTGACACAATGAAGTAAGGCAGTGTATATATAATTATTACCTCCAGAAAAAAAGATACCATATAAAATAAAGAGGGGGGAAAGTGGAAAAGAAAGAGCTATTTCCGGTTCCGTCATTTTGCACGTGAGCAAGCGCTCACACTCAAACTTCTTGTTGAATTAAGCAAGTAAGAAGAAAAAGGATTTAATAGCTTATTCTCTATTTATTTATGCAGAGGATGCAATTCAAGACTTTTTCTACATTTGCATTTCATTTCATGTATAGTGAGTAATTGTAATTGGAGCGAAACCAGACATGAAACCAGACTTAGTAATTACATGATTATTTAAATTTTTTTTTTTTTTCTTTACTATTTTATTTATTAGGATTGAGCATTAAGCAGAGAAAACAAGAACTCACCGAAACGGAAGTAAATTCATTCTTGTTGATATAAAAATTCAATTCTTTCCCTTTTATCTCTTCCTTTTTCACTCATGTTACCGCCGCCGCCTTCTTCCTTCCTTCCTTTCTTCCGATCCATCGAACCTTACCAACTTTACTCTTTACATGAATAATCCTGCCATCGTTTACGTTTTCGTTTTCGTTTTTTTTTGTCATTTTATTATGTCTAGCATGTTTTACTACTATTTTTAGTTTTCACAACTTCCACTAAGTACTCGTTACTATTTATGTAATGTGAAGAGTTCGTGTGATTCACTGCGCTTGTTTGTATTTGTTTTTTATATGTTATTTTCGTTTTTTTGCTTCATTTTCTCAATTCACATTGACATTGATAAATTATTCTGCAAGTGTTCATGCATAAATCATTTAATACTTACTGCACTCATACCTATTCTTTGTACTAAAAATTGCCAGTATTGCCATTGCACACTAAATCGACAATTGCGAACGCAAATAATCGTCCTCCATTTGTTGGCTGCTAATTGACAATGTAGTATTTAGCAGTATTTTCATGCTTTTCAACTATTTTTTTACTAGTCAATGACAAAATTTTTATTTTTACTTTTAATTTTTTTCGTTTTTATGGTGGGAAAAAGTTTTTGAAGGTTGATTTTGTGTTGACAATTTTCTATAGGTACATATTGGTGAGTACATAAATTATGATGATAGTAATTCAAAGGGAAAAGTGTAAAATTAAAAAGAATCTCAACAAACGTGACTTTGATAGATTTTAATCCTATAATGGCGAGATACTATTCACTATATTTTAAGCAATTTTGAAAAGGTCTCAGAAGCCGTAATACGATTTTGAAGTTTTTTTGAATACCTATAGGCATAAGTTCAATATGTCTTCTATATGACATTTCACCAAAAACTCCAAAAATGATGTTGTGAATTGTAGAGGGTGTCAAAGTTTTTGGCCTACCCCGAAAAAATGAGGTAACCTAGTGTGCAAAAAGCAAAAATACTCACATGTAACATAGTTGGCAGTAAGTATTCTCTGGGATCAAATACTACTGAGGGCAAAAGTTAGTAAGACTTTTTAATTTAAATTTCGCGCGGAAACCCATACATCAATATATTATTTTTTTAAGGTTGGTATGACTGTCGGTGACATCTGTGCCAAATGTCACATCAAAATAATCATTAGTGTTTAGTATACGCTTGTCTTTCTGAAGTAGAAGAAAAAGTGCATTCGGCGATTTTCACAATGAGTGAAATTATTCAACAAAGAAGAGTTCCATTAAATTTTGTGTGCGGAATCAAATTTCTGGTGCCGAAACGTTCAGAATGTTGCAAAAGGCCTTCGGTGATAATTGTATGTCGCGAGCAAGTGTTTTTGATTGGTCAAAATTATTCAAAGATGGTCGAGAACGCGTTGACGACGAACCACGTCCAGGACGGCCATCAACATCAACTGATGATCAACACGTCAATAAAATCAAGGAATTGGTGCTCAAGAATCGACGATTAACAGTCAGAGACCTTACTGGCATCGTTAGAATATCGGAAGGATCAGTGAAAACCATTTTAAAACATCATTTGGGCCTAAGAAGAGTGAATGCACGATTGGTTCCAAAATCACTGCATTGGTTTTAAGAGACCATTTTGCCAAAAATTCGACTGATATCGTTCCGCAACCACCCTATTCGCCTGACTATTCCGCACCGTTTGACTTTTGGCTATTTTCTAAACTCAAAAAACCGCTTCGTGGACACCGTTTTGAGTCAATTGAAGACATTAAACATGAATCGCTAAGCGCATTGAAGGCTATTCCGGAAATTGACTTTAACAACTGTTTCGAGAATTGGAAAAAACGTTGGCACAAGTGTATTGGGGCCGGGGGGGATTACTTTGAAGGGGACGAAATAGATTTGGAAGAATGAATAAAAAAATTTGAAATTATGAACAAAGTCTTACTAACTTTTGCCCACAATAGTACTATTAAAAAAGATTATTTAGAAATTATTACAAGTTAATGTCAGCAAAATGAGTAAAATTTACATTTTTGTTGAAATTTGCCAATTTTTTTTTTTTACAAAAGTTTGATCAGACTCTAAAAAAAAAATGCCGACCAGCGAGGTTAGAATTTTTACATTAATAATTTTAAGTCCTGTAAGGAGTTTTAAAGCCATCATATGTTGAAACTGTAAACAGTGATTACTTTTGGGTAAAGTTTTAATGCATTTTTCTCGAATTCTCAAAATTGTTGAACGAAAAATCGGACAGATGTTCAAAACGTGTTAATGGCTTTTGTGCTAACCCCGATCCAGTACGATTTTAGTGGCAAAGAGTTGTGGAGGGTTCGGGTTTTCCTTCGACTTAGGTTATGTAAACTATATTCGCCGTCGGGTGGCGAGGACACAGGGTTGCATCTAATCAATTTTTATGTTAAAAAATAAATGCAATGGAAAAATTCAAGGATTAATTTTAATTACAAAATGACTTAGCGCATGCACAATCAGCTGACTTAGGGCATTAGACAAATCAGATGACCTACGATAGTAGACAAATCAGTTGGTTTAGGCCAGAAGATATGACAATTGACTAAGACAAGAAACAAATCACCTGATTGCTCAAAATATAAAATTTGAGACAGGAAACTAATAGGGTTTAAGGGTTAAGAGAAAAGAGATGATTCGGATTTATCTCACAAGTCAAATCAGCTAGTTTAGCCTAGGAGATAAATTATCTGACTTATGATAGGAGAAAAGATAGTTGAGTTAGGACAGCATACATAATCACCTGACTGAGGTTAAACTGCAAGTCAGTTAACTTAGGGTAGAAGGCAAATCAGCTGACATAGGATCTGAGACAAATTAACTGACTTAGGCTAGAAATCAAAGCAAATGACACATTAGCAAGCTTGGGTTAGAACCCCGCTGACATAAAAACGAGTAAATTAGCTGTTGTCGGAAGAGGAATCCGCTGACTCAGGCTAGGAGACAAATAATTTGACCAAGGTAATAAGTTACTTGACTGAACAGGAGAAAATCCATCACGACCCAAACTTAGTAAAAAAAAAAGAGAACAAAAACAACCGACTTAAGTCAAGAGGCAAACGAAAGTTGGATGATTTAGGACAGAAGACAAAGCTAGCAGCCTTAAGCTAGGAGTTAAATCATTCGACTTAGGAAAGGAGACAAGACAGTTTTTTGGAGAAGAGACAAATCTACTGTCTTAAATCAAAGGATTAAAAGGCTAAGCCAGTTTAGGTCATGAGGTAAGCAGATGATTTAGGATAGAACACTGATCAGCTGATTTACACTTCAAGAAATGATCAGATGACTTAGGGCAGGAGACACATAAATTTGCTTTGGTCAGGAGACAATTTCCCTAACTTAGAATAGGACACAAATCCGCTTACTTAAGATCGAAACAAATCAACTAATTTATAACGGAAAATAAATCAGCTGACCTAGATCAGGAAACAAATTAGCTAACATAGGTAGGTGTGGAGACAAAAAAAAATTGACTTGAGTCTTAAGACAAGTCTAGCAATGGCACATTTTCTGTTCAACAGTGGCAACGCTGACCTTAAGCTATTACAACTTAATTGATCATATTTTACCAACGATTTCCGTCACATAGCCAAAGATAAATCTAAAATCTTTATGATAATACATCATAATACTACTTATTAATTATAGTAACAAGTATTTAATAATAATCAATATCAAATCTAATCGAAACAAGTAGCAACTATGAACATAATTTGTGATAAGCCAACAAAACATTCATAGATAAAAAAATCTATTAAAAAATGTTAATTAAATCTTATCAAACAGCAAGCGTACTCAATAAAAATGCAATAAATAGAATTTTTTTTTGTGAAAAATGTGTACTTATATAATGAATATCCCAGTGGGGAAAGCAGCAGAAAGTTAGCTGTAAGAACTTAAAAAAAAAAAATTCCTTGTTAGTATTAGAGCTTCTCAGCTTAGGTAGCAGGTAAAGACTTGATGGAGAAATGAAGTTGAGTTCCTACTTAAAATGAAAGAGTGCTTCTTTTTAGCTTACAGAAGAAGCGGTGAGTAAGGATGTCTTAACATTTATAGATTACAGTTCACAATATGTTTAGCGAATGAGTAAGTTTACTAAAAAAAAACGAAGGTTTTTATTTCACGCTTCTAGAAAATCGTAATATTTTCGATTTCCTGGCAGTGAACCCAGTATGTAATTCCTTGACATTTTCGCGTTTCAAATCTCTCTCTGCTGGGTACTTGTATGCACTTAGTTCAAAAATAAAATTAAGAATTGTAATAAAAATGAAAAAAGTGATAAGCCTAGTAACAAAAACACACAAATATTTGCCATAAATAATTACAATATCAATCGAATAGCATACGAGGAGCAGGTTGTAATTAGGTAATACGAATAAATTATGTACTTACAAAAATAAATAGGCCAAAAACAAAAAAATAAAGCTCAGTATGAGCCAAGTGACTGGCCTATACTTTGACATACTGCATATAGTATCGTAGATACCTACTTCACACCACACCCCTTCAAATTTACAAAAGCTAAAAGAAAAAGTGTTATAAGTGTGATAAGGGTTAACTAAGGCTATATATTAAAAAATAGTATGCCATGAGTAGAGTAAGCAAAAAAATACTAGTCCAATTTATCAAGTATCAAGAGTCAGGCAATTTAACTCAAGTAAAAGTTTAGTACGCTGCGAGCAGTTGAAGTGGATAAGGCGCCTAATGATGAAATTAACTATCACTATTGGGCTAACAATTGCATTAGCAGTTTTAACCACTGCTATTTCCGCAGAGGAAGAAACAATTATCCAGCGTACATTTAATAAATTACATAGCGAACCACCGCCACCAGTGGGAAAAAGTCGTGCGACTGTACCAATTGAATGGATCGACCAGAAGCTAGATCATTTCAATGATGCCGAAGAGAGAACATGGCAAATGGTTAGGCAGATACATGGATACCTGATTACCTGAGAAGCTGCAAACTCATTTCAATTAAACAAACACTTTTTTTTATATATATAGCGCTACATGTCGAACGATGAATTCTATCAAGAAGGAGGTCCTCTCTTTATTTTTGTAGGTGGTGAATGGGCTATCTCTCCGGGCTATGTGACCGGTGGTCATATGTACGATATGGCTAAGGAACATCATGGTTATTTATACTATACGGAACATCGTTATTATGGACAAAGTAAACCAACAAGGTAAAAGTACTGGCTGGAATTGTATTGTTAACTTAAATTCTAACCCGTTTTTTTTTTTTTTTTTTTTTTTTTTTTTGGGAATATTTTAGTGACATTTCAAATGAGAATATAAAATATTTACATGTACGTCAGGCTCTCGCTGATTTAGCGCATTTTATCCGCACTATGAAAGCTACTAATCCAGGCATGTCCGATTCGAAGGTGATTTTAGTGGGTGGCTCGTATTCAGCGACAATGGTTACATGGTTTAAGAAATTATATCCTGATTTGGCTACTGGGTGCTGGGCATCGAGTGCACCACTCTTTGCTAAGGTTAATTTTGTGGGTAAGTATTATGTAAGGAGGAGGTGATAACTGACAAATTCAAGTCGTTGTTAAATATAAGACTTATCTTTACCTACTTTTACTTTTAATGGCACAACAGCCCATCATGTTGTGCGTGTTATATTTGTACCTGAATGTAAGGGACCTACAGTTTTTAATGCCGAATCCGAACGGCGAAGTGAAAAGCTTTTCATAGGCAATTTTTACTCTTGTAGGTTGGGCCATTGCCTGCCAAGAGCCAAGAGGTGGTGCCGTGTAGGAAAATCATTTTTAATCTACTTTTTGATTTTGCCTGTGCCAAGATTCGAACCCCGGACACTCTGCGTGGCAGTCCAACGCACTACCACTACACCACAGCGACCACTATTAGACTTGTCTGTTGTCTACAATTCACCTGGGAAAAATACATTCATTGAACACTCCTTCACAGCGGCGAGTTTATTTTCCAGTTTTAACCCTTGCCTTTCTGCTTTTCAGAATACAAAGAAGTCACTGGCCAATCCATACATTTGGTAGGCGGTTCCAATTGTTATGAACGCATTGAAAAAGGCATTGCCGAAATGGAATCAATGTTCGCTAACAAACGAGGCGCGGAAGTTAAGGCAATGCTGAAACTCTGTAATAGTTTTAATGAATCTAACGATTTAGATGTGTGGACATTGTTTAGCGAAATATCTGATATTTTTGCGGGCGTCGTGCAAACACACAAGTGAGTAAAAAAAAAAATCGGAAAATAGTAAATGCTATTATTTAAATTTCTCATAAATAGTGACGGCAATATACAAAGAGTATGCAATCGAATTATGCAAGGTAATGATCATTTGGAAGGTGTAGCCAATTATTTGCTCGATCAATTTGGAAGAAATAGCTGCTCGGATCTGACATATAAAGCCATTATTGGATCGATAATCGATTCAGCATACAGCAATAATATAAGTAAGACTATAAACTCAGATATTGTTACCAATTAATAATCGCATATATAATATTTTACAAACATATTCATATGTAGTGCGCCAATGGGTCTATCAAACCTGCAACGAATATGGTTGGTATCAGACTTCTGGCTCTATAACTCAACCTTTCGGCACAAAATTCCCCGTTACTTTGTATACAACCATGTGCCACGATGCTTACGGCGAACAATTCACCAATGAGTTCATTAACAAACAAATCGCTGAAACGAATGCTCTTTTTGGCGGTTTAAAGCCTGAAGTTGAAAATGTTTACATAACACACGGACAATTGGATCCATGGCGGGCGATGGGAATACAAGATAAAAATCAAGCGACAATAATACCATGTAAGTTTCTTAACGTTTTTAGAATCGTGGTTATGAACATAGTTACCTTACACATGGTTACCTTAATGTAGAAAGGGCCTAACTAAAATTTGTCTTAAATCGGTTATTTTTTGCATTATTTGATGCAATTGATTCGAATTTGGAAAAATTTAGATTTCGAAAAAACTTTAGTTAGTCTCTTTCTACATTGAGGTAACAATATATATGTATACTTAGGCGTGGCCGAGCAGTTTTAGTCATGTTCGTCTATTTGTGTACAAGACAACTCGAGTCACTCTTGCACAATCTGAACCAACTTTGTATAGCCAGTTCTCAAATGGGCAAAATCGGTCAAGTGGGCATGGCATCACCCAATAGATAGCAGGGAAATATAAACAAAAACTCATATCACATTAAGTAGTAAAGCAAATTAAACCAAATTAGAAGCAACTAAGTAGTTAAAATACCCTCCAAAATAGCTGTTGTGAAAATATTAGCACCGGGCTATAACCACACCCATTAGCTCCCTAAAAGGGGGAACCCTTTAAAGAACACTATAAAAGGAAATATTAATATGAATACATTAAAATTTTGTACAGCTTATTAAATAATAGCCACGATTAGCTACCGTTCAATAAAAGCAAGCGTTTTTTTTTTTTAAGTTTATAAAGGGTACATAAAATTCAATCGCGTCCAAATCAACCACTTGAGACTTATATAGCTTAATGTTTGGCTTGAAAGGTTTAATCACTCTTTATAATTCTAACTCAAAATTTCTTATAATTTCAGTGCATGCTCACTGCAAAGATTTCGGTTCGATAAGCGACGTAGATACCCCCGAATTACGATCATCGAAGGAGAAAATTGCTGCTCTTGTACGTGAATGGGTTAATCCAAAAGCAGCTAGCAACAAGTAAATACTTTTGACAAAGAAAAAAGTTAAAAGTAATTTACGCAACTATTGCAAAAAAATTGACACAAAACTAAATCTACCTAATAAAACAATAAATTATAAGAATTACTGATTAAAAGCGCAATCAATATATGGAGAAGTTTTTATGAACTTTGTATATGTGGAATTGCCTTGGTTACAGAGCGTTGAGCAGACCACAATTAATCGATTAACCTTCGTCTGTGCTTAAGAACTTTATGTGGAAATGTGTTTCTCCAAGCAGCGACCGATTAACCATTGATTACCGCTGTATTAGCCTTCGATGTTTTTAGGTAAAAACTAACAATGAGTTGACAAGTTTTATTTGAAAAGTTAAGGGGTAATCCAAAACTTATACACTTGACTATTTATTTTGTAGAATGCAGAAAGAATATGTTGACACTTCTGGTTAAGTATGTTCTTACTTTTACTTTTAATGGCACAACAGCCCATGGAGGGCCTAGGCCGAACTTTTCGCATCCACTCATGTTGTGCGTGTTATATTTGTACATGAATGGAAGGGACCTACAGTTTCATGCCGAATCCGAACGGCGAAGTGAAAAGGTTAAGTATGTTCATCAAGTAGAAATCACATTTTCATGTGCCAAATATTGACCGACCGACCGACCGATTTCCATACCTAAATTGAGGTTTCCATGATTTTTATAATTCACCTTAGTCAACCTTAGATCGTGAGCGATATTTTTTTCCCGCACTCTCTTCCGAAAACATTTAAGTACTTTCACTTAACAGAAATATTCTACAGGAAACAGCTTTTCCTTACGAATACTTCAGTTCAAATGGAGTTACCTGATTGTTTTTCGAATTCTTACTTGGGATGTCTCCCAAGATGTCTCTCTCCATACAGACGTACTTATCATACCTTACAAAAAAATTATTGCTATTACGCGATCAAAACTTCATCGACTATAAGATTTTTATGCTTAAAGCTTATAAGGAGAAACATTGACACTTATAAATTTTCCGGATATAAATAAGGAACTTTATCGCATTGAAATCTATGTATATATATAAAAATTAATATATGTTATGTGTGTGATGAATGATCTCGGGAACGGTTCGTTTTTTTTTCAAAAATTCAATATTCATGTTAAAGTACATGCTTTTCTGATGGACATATATCTATTTATCCGCCCACTGCCACGCCCGCAAAAATAGTAAAATGCCTATTTTACTATTTTTTGAAAACGGACAGCGTGTGTATTTTACCTCGGAGAATGCAGCGCAACGAGCAGAAACGATGGTTAATTCTACAAAAGTTATCCGGCAACGTAATCAATCCAGTGTCATCAACTGGCATTGCACCATTTCCAATTGTCATCAATTGCTTTGAAAATTCAACAGCTGATGCATCGTTTTGCAATTGAACACGAACATTTGTTGAAAGAAAAGATATTTTTACATGTCTCCACAAATACGATAATTTCAAAGTTTGTAGGACATCTCTTGACAACAAAATTAATCCTCCACCAAACAAATTGGAAATTTCCCGAATATCTAAATTTTGCTATACAATAAAAAAAAACCTGGTGTTTTCGTTTCGTATAAGTCTATTGTTACCAATGAAGAAGTGAGATCGAAAAAATCGGATAACTTTAAATTGATCTAGCATTGAAATGCCTTATGCAAATAAAAAAAATGTAAACAGCTTTGAAAAGAAAATTTAATTCTAAAATCTTCCATGGATTTAGCTTCTTTATTTGTTGCCTTTAATGATCTTTTCACTGGAGCACAATATCTCTCGATATGCCGAAGTTCTGGGCAATTTGGTGGGTTGGCAATTTTTGGTACCAATTTGATGTTTTGGTCTTCGAATCATTTAAGGGTTACGTTACTGTAGTGACAGGAGTCTAGATCGGGCCAAAAGAAAGTGGATACATTGTGATTTCTAATGAAGGGCAGCAATCTCTTCTGGAGGCACTCCTTCACATAAATTTCGGCGTTAACAGTGCCACTTGTTACGAAACTTTTACTCCTTAGCCCACAACTACAAATCGCTTGCCATACCAGGAACTTCTTCAGGAACTTGGACTTTTGTTTTGTCCTAAATCTTTCGTCAACTCCTCCTCGTTCCTTTGCGGTGTAAAACTCTTGACCAGTCAATTGAGAAAATTTAGACAACACGTATGTTTCATCGTCCATAACACAGTAATCGAATTTTAGGAAAAAATCTGTCTTCAAATTTTTAGCTCGGCTCTGAGCTACCAAGTTCTTAGTAGCGTTCATGTCGGGTACTGACTGCACTTTGTATGTTTTAAGGCCTGCATCTTTTTTAATTTTACGAACTAAAAACTCACTGCAACTTGCTTTTTCCGCCAATTTTCGATTAGACAACGCTGGATTCTTCTCTAAGAGAGCAACGACTTTCTTTGCCTTACCCCATTTCCTTCCACAACCATATTTTCTAGCGACTGTTAAGTCTGTATTAAATTTTTTAAGAATCATCGAGACAGTGTGTTGTGCAACTTTCGCCTTATTTGCAATGGTTTTCTGGCTTCACTGCGGATTTTCTCGAAATAATTCAACAACTAAATCGCGCCTTTCCACTTCCGATGCCATGACTCAACTGAAAGTTCACAAGTCAAAAAACATGTGATTGTATTTCATCAGAATTTCTCCAACGCAACGCCTACTGCTTGAATTTTTTCATTCAGATGAAGAGTTTCAAAGCAGTGGTCTTTCAAAGTTATCCGATTTTTTCATCTCACTCCTTATTATGCTTCGTAATTTGAATCAACCGAAACTTTGCAATGGTACGAGGATTGCTTAATGGTCAATGTTATTATAGCAATTATCTTCATTGGAAAATCAAAGGTGAAGACATGTTAATACCACGAATTCCGATGATTCCAACCGATTTGCCTTTCAAATGGAAACGTGTACAATTCCCAGAGCGAGTTGCATTCGCAATTACCATTAATAAAGCGCAAGGTCAATCTTGGGAAATTTGTGGTATCAACTTAGAATATCCAGTATTTTCTCATGGACAATTATACGTAGCCTGTTCACGTGTAGGCACACCATCAGTATCAGTATTATTCATTTATTTTTGCCAAATAATAATAAGAAAACTAAAAATATGGTTTACCATAGAGTTTTACAATAAATATTAACTTTAAATTTAAACTGCTTTGAAATACTTTTTTTAATTATTCACAGTGAAACGTGCATGGGGTCCGCTAGTAACATAATAATAACTGTAGATCAATTCATAAAAGTTAAAGAAAAAACCCGCAATTGTATAATAATCTAATCTTTTGCGAAATCAATAAAATTCTTAAAAAAATTTTTTTTTATAATATCAAAAAATTTAAACTAACCGATTGACCGCAATGCAAAGTTATTTTCAAAAATGAAGTTGCTGCAGGCGGTGTTAGTGTTAGCGCTTTTGGCAATTGTTGCCAACAAATGCCAAGCACACGAAACTGATGGTGCAAAGGATTTGCCTAAATCATCGAAGACAAATGCTTTTGTTAACAGTTTAAAGAAGTTACACCGCGAACCACCCATTAAAATAACCGCCGGCCAAACACGTGCCGTTGTAACAACTAAGGTGATCGAGCAGAAATTGGATAATTTCGATGAGAATGACAACCGTACATGGAACATGGTAAGTGTGGAAAGCGTGTAAGTTCGCCATGAATTAAGCACAAGGATTACAATTTTGGATACTTATAACCTACTTTAGCGTTACATGGTTAACGAGGAGTATTTCGAAGATGGCGGTCCCATATTCATTTATGTAGGCGGCGAGTGGGCTATTTCAGCTAGCGGCATTAGCTATGGACATTTTGTTGATATGGCTAAGGAACATAAGGGTATATTATATTATACCGAACATCGTTACTATGGCGAGAGTAGACCAACTGATGATATTACCGGGGATAATCTAAAATATTTGCATGTTAAGCAAGCGCTTGCCGATTTAGCACATTTTATAGAATATCAACGTGAATCGAATCCCGAACTGAAGAACTCTAAAGTTATTATGGCAGGAGGTTCGTATTCGGCAACAATGGTCGTGTGGTTTTCGCGTTTATATCCTGAACTATTGACGGGCGGATGGGCATCGAGTGCACCCATTTTGGCCAAGGTTGATTTTAGAGGTAAGAATGTGAAAAATAAGAAACCTATATGAAAAAGCGATTACAAAAAAATAAAATGTAATAAGAAAATACCCGCTCATTGACTAGAATACAAGGAAGTAGTAGGACGGGCTCTACGTGAGCTGGGCAGCCAGCAGTGCTACAATCGTGTGCAAAACGGTGTCGCTGAGCTGGAATCGATGTTCGCCAACAAACGTGGCGCTGAAGTTAAAGCAATGATGAAATTATGCAATAACTTCAATGAAAATGACGATTTGGACTTGTGGTCACTCTTTGGTACAATTTCCAATTTATTTTCGGGCATTGTGCAATACCAAACGTGAGTATAAGAACATAAATGAAGGGAAAACCTTCTAAAAACTCCTTCTTATACAAGTACAGCGATGACGATGTACCAGTCACTTGCGATTATCTTATGAGCTTCGAGGACGATGTTGCCGCTATTGCTAATTTCTTGCTCTCATTTCAATCGCCCGATCTATGTATCGATGTGGCCTATAAATCAACTTTATATTACTACATGGATTCAACGTACTTTTATCACGCATGTAAGTTCGAATACCAAAAAAAAAATAAACTTTATTTTTACACTATTCTAACTACCATATGTTTATTAATTTATGTACCAGTACGCCCCTGGTACTATCAGACCTGCAATGAATATGGTTGGTATCAAACTTCCGGCTCACAGGCGCAGCCTTTCGGTACTAAATTCCCTGCTACTTTCTACACAACCATGTGCTATGACGTTTTTGGCGCTAACTTCACCAACGAACAAATCAATGCCAATGCTGCACAAACGAATGTAGACTTTGGTGGCTTAAAACCTGAGGTCTCTAATGTTTATATGACACACGGCGATCTAGATCCATGGAGTCCAATGGGTCATAGTGTCCTAGAGGGTGCCACCGTCATACCACGTGCATCGCATTGCAATGATTTCGGCTCGATAAGTTCAACTGATAGCGCTGAAATGCGTGCCTCAAAAGAACGTATCGCTGAGCTGGTACGAGAATGGTTGGTAGCAGCTCTAGAGACCGACAAGAATAACAATGTTGTTGCTGATAAGAAAATGGCGGAGGCACGAAAATTTTTGAAGAAACTTGTGCAGCTTTAAAATACTTTTTTTTATGGCATTGTATTGATTTACGATGAGATAATGTAAGAAGTAATAAAATAATATAAATCAATTAAATTGCTTGTTTTGTGTCCAGCGTGTGGAAGAATATATTTTTAAAATATACCATATACAAAGTGAATTCCTATTAATTGTAATTGTTATTGACTAGAGGCAAAATCTTTAGTATTAGATTAATTAATGAATAATTTCATAATTTATTATCTCTACATGCTGATAATCACTGTAGTACTTAGTTAAAAAATGTAATTAAAACATCCTATTATGGTCTTTAACATTGATATTCACTCTCCTAATTCATAAAATCGCAGCTAAGGCAACAATCACTGTTACTTTAATTAGGTATATGGGAACACGCTGTGACTGTGACTTCACTGTGATATAGAGTCGGCTATTTTAGAAATTGTAACTCTGCTAGTGAATCACACTGGCCTGGCTCACAGTCCAATCAAACGATTTCTGTAGCCATTCTGGATCTTTCTAACGAACGTCAGTAAAATCAAATTTCTGTGTTCAGTAATTTTTTTTTTTTCTTTCTGTTTTATACCACTTGGGAACAAAACGTCGCCATCTTATTATATTGTTAGCTATTCTTTTGACAACGTTCCACGATTCTTCAGCTGCTCTCAGTTCACTTTCAATGGTCCGCTTCCAGATGTTGCGCGGGCGTCCAGGCCGTCTGTGACCTTGAGGGTTCCAGCCTAACGCAGTTCTGCTGATACTTTCGGACGGCTTTCGCAGTGTGTGACCTATCCACCGCCATTTACGAAATCTTATTTGTTTAGAAATGGGGTCCTGCTCCGTCAATCGCCAGAGTTCTTCGTCCCTGATGGTATTCGGCCAGAACACCCTGCATATTATGCGAAGACATTTGTTTGCAAATGCCTGTATTTTCTGAGTGATGGAGTTTGAAATTAACCAGGTTTTGCTACCGTATAGCAGAACAGATTTTACGCATGCGTTAAAGACCTTCAGTTTGGTTCTTCTTGAGATCTGTGAACTTTTACATATGCGCTGTAATCGTCCAAACGCCGATCTAGCTTTACGCAGCCGATTCTCCACATCTACTTCGGCTCCACCATTCGTTGAGACTACGCTGCCGAGGTAACAAAAGCTGTCTACGAATTGTACTGCTTGCCCTCCGATGATGATACTATTGTTGCTGGTCTTGTCGAGATGTTTCTCTCTAAGCCAACCTTTTGAGCCTCAGCAACTAGCTGGTCGATTTTGTACTGCATGTCAGACAATTTGTATGACAAAAGGCAGATATCATCGGCGGAATCTACGTCGTGGAGCTCCCGAGAAAGTGTCCATTTAATGCCTTTACTTTTCGACACGACTTCGAGCATGACTTCGTCGAGTACAGCGGCGAAGAGGCGAGACGAAAGTGGACAGCCTTGCTTAACTCCTTATGTTGATGTGAATGTGTTCAGTCATTAATGGCCTATTAAGGGCGTACGGCAATGCCCTTGCAAGAAAATCGAACCGCATACAACTCACTCACTCACTTCTAAGAAATAAGACAATGCATGCATTAAATCGTTTACGTTCATTCTGGTTCACTTATCTACTACCTCCCTACTAATAAGTAATGTGGGTTTCTAGGGTTCTGAAAATGAATTTCGGTTATTTTAAAATGTTTGCCTTATTCGAGATGACTACCTTTCTTTGCATCACATGCTCTTTCTCACTCTCTACACAATTTTATCTCGCCAGACTTGAAATTTTTGCTCAATTTCTTTTAATTCCTCGTTATGCGCCTTAACATTTAAAGAATTTCTCGCTGACTTTTATGGGAACTTATGCGGTGATCATTTGCCACCAAAATTAATGTCCTTTTCTTTACTACGTTCTTCCTACGTTTATAAAAGCATAGAAATCGTATAGTGTAAGTAAAAACATTTCAAACTAATGTTTATTCATTTTGAAAGAATCTCAAAAAACTGTTTACTACCTTGCATCGATCGATGTGGGGTGACCATGAAGATCATCAATTTCTACTTTTTCGATAGTTTTACTTACTCGCATTTGCCGAACTGCTACTATTGAGAAATTAGTCTCTACCCATTATGTAGGTATGTATGTATATGGTAAATATTTTAAAAATCGATCGAACAAATTTTTGTCACTTGATTCCAGTTTGCCCGCTTGTTTGCTTGCTCCAAAAAATGCTAATAAATTATTTGTGACACTATGGTAACGAATACAAAATTTCTCATGAATTGAATGTCATCATGATGTTTTCGGTTAACTTATTTTAAATATACGAGTTAGGAATTAATTTCTAGACCTTTTTCTTGTAAGGCCATAAAGTAATTGCATGAATTTGTATGTTGAATTGTTGAACCAGTTACATTTTAAATATGTACTTTTTTTTTGGCGAGCAACCGTGACTTCCTCCTACCACTTGTTGTAAATTTCATCACCTCTTTTTCTCTCGCCTACCAACAGTGGGTACATTTGTTAAAATTGTATTTCGTGATTTTTTAATTGAAATGCGATTTGTTTTGTCGTATTTTTATGGCTTGCGTGAGATTTATATTATTACTTTTATTTAACAATGTATTTCTCTATCAAAATGTTAAGTAAGTAATTACTTTGATAATGATTTTAGTTTATATGCAAGATACATATGTACATACTATACATACATAAGTAGGTATCTCGAAATTGGTTCAAATCCATTGTAATTGTTTGGGTAAATTCAATTAGTTAGTAGTAGCGATATTAACCGCCAAGCGATAGACAGGAATCAGTAAGGCTGCACAAAGAAAGGTCACTGTAGGTTATGCAACACACAGAAGAACTCATGTAGTGGAGTGAAGTAAAAATATTGGTTGACAACCGAAAATTAGCGATTAATCAATAAATAATTAAAATTGCATATTTATTTATTAATCACAATTAGTTATTATTTTTAATTATTTATTGTCAATTCATAAACAATTTGAATTTATACACGCCAATCAGTTAGTAAGTATAATGACAATATTATTCGCTAAATATTTCATTGCTTAGTTAACTTTTTTAATACTATGTATTATAATTTTTGATAACAGCATTACTGAAATATTTAGTGATAATATTTACTCTAAAAGAAGGCATTGGAATAAGTACCTACTGTCTTTGCTTCGTACTATACTCTGTAAGTACTATACTCGTCTGTGAAAGAATTTTCCAAATCATTTTCAATAGAAATTATTTTTACATTACATTTTCTTAGAGACATTTTGTTGTAACTTTTTAATATACACCGTAAAAGAGCTTGCAAAGTTTGAATTTATATCACCGTAAAAAATTATTATTTTTTCAATTAAAATGTACTAGTCTGAATTATTTGCATCAACAGCATTTCTGAGTGCTTCCATTTGGAAGACAAGTGAAGCAGTAGAAGCTATGAGTGTGGATCGTCCTTCTGCTGTTGCAAATACAAGAATTTTTCAGTTTAAATTTTTTACTACTAATCGTAAACTATCTGGATTAGGCCAATCATGGGCCGTTGTGCTAGTTCGAACTTCAAAAATTGTGTAATATGTGATTTGCCTGATACTTATGTGATATAGAAACCCATGAAATAATTCAGTTATGGCGATTAAATATCCCCTGGAAATCTGGCCAAATAAATCTCTACACCTTTTCTTAGGAAAAGCCTACAGAGTAACTTTAAATAAGTAACTTTAATTAAGTAGATCAATAAGTACCCGTGAGTGAAGACTCACGTGAGGTGGCGTTGCTGAGGGAAGTTGGCATTACTGTACTGTACTGCCATCTGTCACACGAAACCACACTAAATATCAAACTGATTCATAGGTTAGATTTTATTTGGCAGCCACTGTGTATTACACGTGTTTGGTGTTTCGCGATAAAATAGAAAAGGAACAATATCGAGCCGTAATTCGCTTTTTATTTTTGGATGGAAAACATGCGAAGAAATAAAAGCGAAGTTGGATGCTGTCTATGGGGACCCTTCACCATCTATGACAACCGTATGATATTGGTTCAACGAATTTAAACGTGGTCGTACATCAGTTTTTGATGAGGAGTGCCCAGGCCGTCCGCCAGACGTGGTTACCGAAGAAATCGTTGAAATCGTTGAGGTCCACGACACGATTCTCGCTGATCGCCGAACGACAGTGCGCGAAGTAGCAGAGGCCGTACGAGTGTCGTACGGAATGGTAATTAATATTTTACATTATAAGTTAAGCATGAGAAAGGTGTCGGCCCGATGGGTGCCGCGATTGCTTGCGGTGGACAACAAGCGGCTACGGAATTGTCGCGGCCAAATTGCATGAATTGCACTACGAATTGCTGCCAAACCCACCGTACTCGCCCGACTTGGCTCCCTGCGACTTCTTTCTGTTCCCCATTCAGCTCAAACGAAAAGGTTATCGTCGAGACAGAAGCGTATTTTGAAGAGTTTGACAAATCGTATTTTTTGGAGGGGTTAAAGAAATGGCAAAAACGTTGGGAAAAGTGTATTGTACTAAAAGGAGATTACGTTGAAAAATAGAAAAAAAAAATTGTGAAAAACTTGCCTCTTCATTCCTAACACGGGTACTTATTGATCTACCCTCGTATATGGAAATTGGTTGTTATTTTTTTTTAATTTATTCAATATTCACATATCGACATAACAGATGGCGCACCCTGCACTACCTACATATGTATTCTTATACATTTATATAGGAACTATTGTATATTTAATAAATTTATTTGCGTTTTAATATCAAACATAAGAATCTTTTGAAATTAATTTAAATTGAAGTAAGAAAAAAGAAATTAAGAGATATTAAGAAATATTACTTGATCGTTTCTGAAGCTGTAGCAGATTAGCAGACCTCATTAGTCGTCGTCTTTAGTGGAAAACTAGCGATGCTTTTGCTTCCTTGACATGAAGATATTAAAATTAAGTTCTTTATCCTTTACAAGGGGAAAAGAATGACTCATTGCTTTCCCAAGGATTCAATAATACATCATTTGCTCTCTTTCCCATACGTTTCAACTTAATTCACAATGACTTCACACTAGTTTCCGAGTAGAAGTTCAATGTTTAGTAGTAACCCTATCTAATTTAATCATGAATATCAACTTCCCACTAGATCTTTTCGAATGCTAAATGCAACTATGCAGCACAAAGTTTTATGATTATAATGAGAACGAAAAGATTTCAATCTGTACTTGAGATAAATCATAAGGTATTCGATTCTTCACGAGGCGCAACTCTATAAAAGGAATTGCAAAACATTAATAATTTCAAACATAGATACAATAAAAAACTTAGCCCTAAATCCAAAAATTCCAATAGATGTATGAACTACAACTAACTGGAGAACAGAATCGCCAATGCTCGGTCTTGGACTATCATTTCACTTCAGAACTAACTCAAACTAAATCATTTTTTTGCTCAAACAAAAAGAACTTATAAGTCGAAATCAAGCAGTATGTATTTTATTAAATTTCAATAGAAAAGATATCAATGTAAATTTTTCTTTACATTTTAATTCAAAATTTCTTAAAAACAATAAAAATATTCATCTCAAATTGTGGTCTATAAAAATCTCTAAAAATTCGCAATGTATTCGCAAAGATTATGGACACCATTACGACCGCCAGTGCTAAAACAAAGTCCCCAGCCTACTCCCAGTACCCCCGAGAAAAAGCCGAAATCTGATATTGTTACTGTGAAACCAAACGAATTAAAGCAAACTAAGTGTCAGCATTTGAAATCTCCCGCCAGTGAGATTACAATGGAACAAGCGCCGTATATCAATAAACTATCACATAAATTACGACTAGCGGTGCACGAAGGCAATTCTGTGGACGCGAAAGTTAATGCGAAACTGAAATGTGCCATAAGGAAAGCCCTCGATCATGATATGCCAATGCATGCAATCACTCAAGTGATAGGCGAATGTAGGCAGAATTTGGACAAGCAAAATGAAGAGAGTAGCAGCAATAAATTTAGCGAGAATCTCAACACTATCAACATTACAAATGTGTATTTGCTGCAGTTGTGCTATAAGCGTAAAGTGTATCTAGTTTGCACTACACATACCAATAATGTTATTAACTTGAAGGCGAAAGTAATGCCGATGCTCAAGAAACACAATGCAGCCATAGCGTACGTTATGAATCAATTTCATAATTGCGCCCTCATCGAGGCAATGATACCATATCAAGTGGCAATTGATTTCAATGATCTGGATGGTTCAATGGCACGCGATGCCGCCGAGTGTAATGCCAATGGCATTGAAGTTGTGGATTATGAGACGGGCGCTGTCAATTTCAAATGTGATCCCATGCAAATGGCAGAGGTGAGTGCTTTGGTAAAGGCAAAAGGTTACACGGTGTTGCATACAGAGTACGCATTTCGAGCGAAACACACGGTGAAGTTGTCACCACTTGAGTATGCGGAGTATGAAAGATTCTTACGGAAAATACGGAAATTATCTGATATTCTAAATATATATGATAATGTTAGTAATTCAAAGGAAGCTGGAAATGATTCAGATTAAAGGCAGGCAGGTAATGGAGTATTAAGACTGGAAGAAGAAGAAAGTGCGATGATATTTCTTATTTAATATTTATTTCGATTTCCTTTTCAGCATAATTTAGTTTTTTTTTCAGAAATTATTATATATTTTTTCATTATCTTGTATTCGAAATTAAATCTTTGGCACCTCATGTATAATTTTTTTTTGTTTTTTGGAAATTCACTGTCAAAGGAACTTTAAATTGTGGTGCTTTTTATTTTGTATCCACATCCACGGTATTTAAGTCACTATGCTTACGTTTACGCTCATCTGCACTGATTTTTATCTTGTTTTTGCCGGTAGCATTGGCTATTGTTTTTGTTTCTACTACTCCTTTGCTTGTTTTTGCATTGCTTATATTTCCCTTTGTGGTGCTCATTTGTTTTGGAAAAAACTATCAGAAAAAACAGATCGCAAATACGTATGCATTTATTGTTAAACGTGTGAAGATTTATGCATTAAGGTGTTGCGAAAAATGCTCATACCGATGAATAATAATCTGAAATATATACAAACTCTCCTCTACAAAGTTTCCTTTGAAAAGATTCCATGCTATCTAGTGAAAAGCAGATATTTAAGTTAAAACTGGACTTTTTGAGAGACTTAAAGATCACATGTATGTGGGAAGAAACTATTATCTCAAAGAATAATCCTTGGAAATATAACTGTGACCTCCCCCATACGTGTGTGATTTATATAATTCCTCACAATCCTGGAACAAGCCTCTTACCAAGTTCATAATCTGATACGATGCATTCTGGCGGGTGCTGCATTGACCTTTTTTCTTTTCATTTCATTTTTGCTTTTAGAATCACCTACTATTGCGGTTTTTAATTAATGTTTTCTTTGCTGGGCAACTGGGCAAGCTGCTCTTATTTCAACTTTTGTCCTAACACAGAAATTCAGCTTTACTGAAGACATTTCATCACTTTGTATCTTTAAATCCATAATTTACTTCAACAACTCACCGTATCAGCAGCAGTTAAATTAATGCCCAGACCGCCAGCTCGTGTCGATAGCAGGAAAACAAAAATATCAGCACGGGTTTGAAAATCGGCGACCATATCACGACGTGCTGAAATTTTACTGGAACCATCTAAACGCATGTAGCGATGTTTACGATGCCACATATATTCCTAAATGAAATAGCGTGAAAAGATTTATGAAAGTTGTAAATATATTAATGCACTCTTTCCCCTTACCTCCAAGAGATCAATCATTTTAGTCATTTGTGAATATATTAAAACACGATGTCCTTGCGTTTTTAAACGTGTTAATAGACCATCCAAAACTGCCAATTTACCAGCATCCGATACAAGTGTCTGTTTATCTGGTATAACAATTGAGGACCAACCATACCGTGGACGACACAAGTCCAAGCTGGTTGTCATCAATTCCAAACCATGTACATTTTCACATTGTGTATGGCGTATGTGAGACCATTCTGCAGCGCGACTTTCACAACTGTGGAAAGAGTAGAAATAAATATTATTAGTTCGAAATAACTAGGCACTTAAATGAACAACTTACTATAATCTTCGTTTAACTGCTTGCACACGCTGACTCAAACCATATAAGAAACGTGGCATTTCCAGTGGCTCGCATTGATACTCTTGGGGTTTTCGTGGTATGTGAGGAAATTCTGGCAGCAATTTTAGTGATTCGGCTGCTGCTATCTTGGTCCTTTTTTGTGCATCGATTTTAAGCGCGTTTGTGTTGGCTTGATTTAATAATGCCATTTGTGAATCATCGCCACACGAACTAGTCTCCAAATCTAATTCAGATTTAATGTCTTTCACTTCAATTAGTTCCTCAATCAAAGACATTTGACCTTTAAAGTTTTTGCTGCGTATGACGCGATGCTCGATAGACTCCTGAACATTTGTCGTTTTGTAATTTCCAAATGCATATGTGGTGCTATCGTTACAAGTCTAAAGGAATAGAATTTTGAATAGATAATTTTGCTTTAAATAACTTGTTAATTTGTACAACATACCATGCCCGTAAATATGAAATTCCTTAGCACGCTCTTCTCGAGCATTGTATTGCGCTGTAGCGGATTATCTAAACTAACTTCAAGCAATTGAAAACGTTTGGTTTTGTAATTTTTTCGCCACCATTGTCGTTGATAGGCGAGTAATGCTGTAAATGCTAGTTGCTGGCGATAATGTTGAAGGCTGTTAAAGGAAAAGGAGTTATTTGATATTTATTATGTACCACACAGGTTTCAATATTTGCTGAAATAACTTACAAATTTATGAATCCTCCAATGGTTATATCTTCAATTTCCTTTGCTGTTAGATCACAGAAGCGTGAAAAGCTGAAGCAGCATTCATTGCTGAAGTTTAAGTCTACGAAGCGCGCATAGTATTCATTAGATTTGAGTCGATTTGAACGCTGTGCGTTGTTGAAGAGTGAACGGTGAATGTTTTCAGCTTTGAAAATTGAAAATCTGTGGGATGGAGAATTGTTAACATGATAAAAATAAAATATAGATAAAAAAAATTGTTAAACCTTAAGTGAAGATAGCAAAATTAAAAGTGAAAGGGCTGTCGGAATTCAAAATAATGACCTCTACATTACATGTTTTCGTTTCAAAACTTAATTTTCTTCTTCTACACTTAATTTTTTTTTTTATTTCCTGATTTTAACTTTCCTATTCTAATTCAATTTGATGACTTCCGAATTCAATGTCAGAATTGCTGAATTAAATTTGCCTTTTCTGAATTCAATGTCCGGATTTCAATGTCTAGGAAAATTTGATATTCTGAATTCAATTTAACGATTACTGAATTCAAATTTTCTATTCTGAATTCAACGTCAGGAATTTTTAATTCAATTTTCCTATTCTACATTTTTTCAAGATTTCTGAATTAAATTTTTTTTCAGTTTAAATTTACCATTCCTGAATTTAGTGTTCCCTTTTCTGAATTCAATGCTTTCCTAATTCAAAGAGACGACAACTGAAGTCAAATTGTTGATTTCTGAATTCCATTTCTCATCCTGAATTCAATTTAATGATTTTTGAACTGAATTTTTTTTAGTCTGAATTCAAATTAAAAATTATATTAAATTTTAAATCCATTTGCTTTCTTATGAACTCAATTTGTCTACTCTAAATTCAAGTTAATGATCTCTGAATTAAATTTCCCTATTCTAATTGCAAATTATCAATTAATTATCTTAAAAACATATTTAATGCGACTCATATATCACGAAACTTGCATGTGTTTTAACAAAATATTCACACCTGTTATAAAGCCAATGCCGCTTGCTCGGTATGGCGCGATAGAAAAGTGCCTCCTCAAACACCAGCCTCGGCAGCACATACTCCTCGCAACGCATAGCAAATGGACTCTTCGCATCGCGACGCTCAAACAGTTCCGGATGATTGCATACCTTACGAAATTGCATAACTAAGTTCATCAAATTCGAAGTGAAATTACGATCAACATGATGTCCGTCACTGCTAGAGCTGCCAGCACCGCCACCGGTCAAATGCAGCAAATCCTCAATGCGTATTTTCTTCTTCAACGCCATATACAATAATTTCTGCCTAATCGTCAACGGGCAATAAACCATAATTTCAATTTTATCCGACAACTCATTCTCGACATCCTTCTTGATGCGCCGCAACATAAACGGTTTGAGTATCATGTGTAAACGTGAAATTTGACGTTCATCGATGCCAGTCTTATTCTCAGCATGTGATTCAATATCTTTCGAGAACCATTCGTTGAATTCATCGTGCGAATCGAATAGTGTCGGCATAATAAAATGCAGCAGTGCCCACAGTTCAGCCATGCTATTTTGTATGGGGGTGCCGGAGAGCAGCAAACGATTGCGACAATTGAAAGCGAGCAGCAATTTCCAACGCATTGAGGAGGCGCTTTTGATAGCCTGCGCCTCATCCAATACCATGTATTGCCATTTAATGCGATTGAAGTATTTGTAATCGGATACAATGAGTTGATATGAGGTGATAACTACATGGAAACTCGCATCACGGGTATGCAAATCTTTTTGTTCCCAAAATTGGCGGAGTATTTTGCGTTCGGTCGGGGAACCCCAGTATGGTACCACGTTGAAGTCGGGCGCAAAACGTTGCATTTCCTGTTGCCAATTGTGTAGCGTAGAGGCGGGCGAGATGATGAGAAATGGGCCCCAAACACCATAGCGTTCGGCAATGTGACAAAGGAAAGCTATCGATTGCACAGTTTTTCCGAGACCCATTTCATCTGCCAGAATACCGCTGATGCCTTGATCGTAGAGGTTAGCGAGCCAAGTCATGCCTCAAAGAAAGATAATCAAATATAGATGTAAAAAGAATAGAAGTTAAATGCTTTTTGCTTTTACCTTTAAGCTGGTATGTCTTAAGGGTGCCTTTGAATATATCGGGTTGCGGCAAATCTGCTTTCATTTTCGGCTCTGCTTCCAACTTAATATCCAATCGGGCTTGCAAATCTATCTCGTCTTTCATCGAGGCGGCAACATCGAACTGACGGGTTTTGTTATGATCTGCCATAAAAGCAATTTCGGCATTCTGCTGCGCCAACAATTTCATTTGTTCTGCATCGTAATCATCGTAAGCCGCGAGTCGCGGATTCACTTCTTCGTCTAGCTGATTGAGAATACGCAGCTGTTCCTCTTCGGTGCCTTGGCCCAGCTTCTTTGACATGAAATGCGCATACAGTTCTGTTTGTGTAATCAAGAAATTCAATTTGCGTTGCTGCCGCTTCGCCTCAATTATCTCCACATCCATTTTACGTTGCTCTTCTGCTTCACGTTCCATGCGGCGGCGTGTGTCGCGCTCCACACGCTCGTAGCGTTTCCAATAGCCTATCATTTCACGTGTCAACCGTTTGGCGCGCCACTGTGCCTCCTTCATTACCTTCTGGGAATGCATAGCACGCTGGCGTACTACCTTCATGCACATCGTGGCAACACGCTTACAATTCTGTAGGACTTCCTTGTGATTGTTGACTTTAGCGCGATGACAACGACCTAGCTCTTTTTTCGCCATTAATTGCCAAACGCGTCGACGACGCGCAGCCATCACCTCAGGGGTGCGAGCTTGTTGACTCTTACGCCTGCGTCCACGTCCAGGGTAGCCTGGGGCACCGGGAGGCAGAGATGTGCCACCACTCGATACATCCACGGTCAAGTCGAGATCATCAGACATGTCTTCATCGTCGTCATCGTTCACCGCCGATGTGTCGCCAAAGGCATAATGTTTCAGATCTGAAGGATGTATCTCACCGGGCTCAGGCTGCTCAAGCGTCTGCTTGCTGCGTGGCTTGCGCACCTTCGGAGACTTGGTCAGTTTTGGGAGCTTCAATGGTTTTTCTTTCTTGGTTCGGCGCTTACGTTTGCGTACGCCTACTATCGACTGTTGATGCTCGGGGAACATATCAACGTTGGAGAGCAGTCCTGCTCCATAATAAGCATATTGTGTATTCTGAAGTGAAGAGTGAGGGAAATGCATAATTTTCTTTTTTATAGTATTTGAGGCAACTTACTGTTGTCTTCTTGTAGAAATTTTCACGATGTCGCTGCTCACGCTCATGCGTCTTCAGCAGCTCTTTTATATAATCATCTTCATCACTAATCTCCGTCTCGGATTCTGTATCGCTGAGCAGCACATCATAGAGCCACTCACGGTCACCGGCCAAATCATTGAAATTAAAAATGTGCGCTTTCACATTTTGACGTTCTGAAAGAAAAGAAAAGTACAAACAAATTTTTAAATCAAGCTTCAAATGTTAAAATCACCGGGAAACTTACCCTCCTTAGTGCCCAGCAAACGTTTGCGCCGCTTTTTGCCTGCAACTACGCCTTCAGAGTCCTCATCTGTATCGGCATCATCTTGCGAGTTCGGGGCAAGAGCGTCCTGTTCGTCGTCATCATCTGAGCCGCTGCTCAAAGGTTGCGCCAAAACATTACGCGCATATAACATAAAAGGACGCATATCGAGAGCTGCTTGCAGTCGCTGTATATGCAAAGGTTCAGCGATTTGTTGTAGTTGTGACGATGCTGCTGCCCCTGCCCCAGTCGGTGTATTCGATACTGGGGTTCCACCATTCATACCAGCTGTTGAAAGCATTTTTTCTGCTTGTAATTTAGATGTTTTGTAGTTCTCTTCAATTAATCTCTAAGTTAAAGCAGATTATTTCCAATTTATGACTGCATATTTTAAAAAACTCATCCACCCACCTGTCTACCACTATCAATCTCTGCTCACGTCTCTGCCAGCAATCAAATCTGCAGCAGCATACAATTTCCGTTACAAATTGCAATCAATGCACCCCACTTTACTTCGTCAAAACTATGAAATTCAAATTTGAAAATTTTCCAATGCCCGAAAAACAATTCACGTAATTATTTAATTAATTAATCACACACATTCACGCGGCTTTCAAACTTGAATTTTCTTTGACATGCCTTTTTCGCTGTCAAAATACTTTACGACAATTGCCTTTTTTTTCCTCATTCATTCATTCGCGTTGAAAAAGCACCAACAAAGAAATACAAATTAACAATCAAAAACGAGTAGAACATTTTCGTATCAGCTGTTGGCTTGTGTGTGTACTTTTTAGAGTTGTTTTTGAGTGTAGCATCGTTAAGTTTGCATAGAGTAGACTGCAATTATTTGAATTTTGTTGCTGTTAGCAAAGAAAATTGTAAGTAATCATTTCTTAATTGTCAAAACTAATGTGTCTAGTGAATAATTCATAGCGTTCCATGAGTAATACAACAATTTTATAGTGTCTATTGTGAAACAATAAAATATGCAACACTGAAAAAATTAAAAGTTTGACAGTCTCGGGAGAGTTAACGAAACTTAACGAATTTCTCATACAGGGTTGTATTTCATTGAACTGCCATGATATAATCTTATATTTCAAATAACATGAAACACAGTAGTATTTTAAAAGTTAAAGGAAGTTAATAAAAAAAGTCTATCGTTTTGATTTTCGTTATTGTTTTTATATAAATCAATATTTCCTCAACCTAAAAAAAGTGTTTGTGTTTTATTTAATCCCTGGCATTGATATATTATGTGTATTTAAATTCTGTGCATAAATGTTAGCCAGCCAGTTATGGTATTATTTTTCATTAAATTCGAGTTTTTGTTTGAGTTGGGCTAAGGTTGAGCTAAGAATGAGCTAACTATACTTTTGATACTGTACAGTAAGTAATCGTTTTATATTTTTACTTTAGTTAATCTCAATTGTTATATTTTAAAGACATATCAATTTTGAAAAGAAAAGATTTGCAGCTAGAGTTGATCCATATTTTGAGTACATTAGGCCTCTTCATACCGATTCTGAAATATGGAATGTTCTATCACGTCCGATGTCGTAAATGCTTAGCTATTGTTGTTACCGTTATAAGTATATAAAGATATATACAGATTTGGTATACCGGATCTACATCTCTCGCGAACTAATTAGCACACCCTCCCCAATAATCGTGATAACCAAACGAGTACTTTTAGTTTTAAAGCGTTTTTTAAACCAATTATTTTTACACAATTTTAAAGGAAATATACTTTATTAATGTTAATTTAAGATATCGAAGCTTTTCAAAACAAAATAAAAATTTTACAAAAAACAAAATATTAGATAAGTCTAAAAATTACATGGTTACATTTATTGTATTTTTGTCACATTATAAAGCGTGATTTTTAAGAGCTTCGTTTTTGAAAAATCAAAAAAACAGAAATTTTACAAAAGTGAATGAATCGATAAATCAATTCCTTCCATTTACTTTTTAAAGATAATTTCACTTAAATTTTGCCTGCGGCTACGCTTCAAGTGATCCATTCTGAAGGTCCAATTTTCGCACACTTTTTCACACATTTTGGAAGGAATCTCACCAATGACGCGTTCAATGTGGGCTTCCAAAGAAGCAATCGATTTGGCTTGTCCTTTGTTGGCAAGAGACTTAACATAGCCCCACAAAAAAATATTCTAACGAGGTCAAATCACACGATCTTGGTAGCCACTTGACTGCACCAAATCGTGAGATTAACTGCTCACCAAATTCGCCTCTCAATTGATGAATGGTTTCGCGTGCAGTGTAGCATGTGGCATGTGGCACCGTCCTGTTGGAACCACATGTCGGCCGAGTCCAATTCTTGCATTTTCAACAAACAAAAAAAAGTCTGTTATCATCGATTGGTAGCGGTAAATTTCTCCATTGCCCGTAACGTTAAGGCCTAACAGTGTAATGGCAGCTACTGAATTGCCTCTGGGTGGTCTTCACTTCAAATACGGCAATTCTGCTTATGCACGGATCCATTGAGCCAAAAATGATCCTCGTCGCTGAAGACAATTTTGCAATAAAACACATTTTTCACAGAGCACGAACTTTGATAATCACCCTTATCGTGAATACGGCATAATTTGCAAACTTTGTTCAGGCGTAAGTCTATTCTTGGTGAAATGGCAAACCAAACTGGGCATTTTTCACTTTGACACATGTCAAGAAGGAGGCGTGAACTGTCAGAAATATAAACGTTAAAAACCAAGTATCATAAAAATCACTCTTTACTACCCCTTTACTTCTTTTTTTCTTGTCAAATGACTTCCATTGGAATTTTTGCAATAAAATGACAATCGCATGATATTGCATAGTTTTTGTTTAGTTTCCTAATTATTTTATCTCAAAATGCATAAAAAGAAATATTTTATCAAGTATTTCATTTAATGAATAAAAATTTTGCAGTAGTTAGTTTTCTTCAAAATTTTCGAGTTTTCTTTAATTAATTCACAACATAGATATGTATGTGTTGAACGTGGAGTGTGGTAATTAAGTAGCTCGCCAGAGATGTACATATATTTAGAGGAAAATTTAAGCAAAAATTGATATAATTTACGGGATAATCTGTCGAGCTAGAGACTTAAAAATTTACTCTAATTGATGCTCACATATTGTACAATAATTTATTTTTTTGTTTGAAATAATAAATAATGTATGTAAAACAAATATAAACACATTTACAATGAGCTGCTTGGAAAGTTTTAACCACATCAGTTTTCGAGAGATATAGTATAGCTGAAATCTTAATGACCTACTTTTGTTGAAATGTTGACCTGATTGAATAATTACAAAGCGCCTGAAATTGTATTTAAACCATTTGCCAAACAAGACTAAATGAAGCATGTTTATTAAATCCCTCTTTATATCGTTCCAAAATCCCACTGAGTTTGATATCAGATTCGGTTTCTTTTTGCACAGGACAATGTCTTGTACAACTTTTCCAAATAAAAAGCAGCTTTATTTAATAGTTTTGCATTTGATATGAAAACAAGCTGCTAAAGATATCGATTCAGTTTAGGATCACCCTTTTTACAATTGCATGCTGTTGTAGAGAAAAAGTGTAGGAAGTATAGAAAATTTGAATTAGCTTCTTAATTTTATTTGTTAGTTTTTATTTAGGCTGAAAGAACCACTACTTTAAATGAATGACTCCCACTCAAATCGGATTATACTCTACCTACTTATGTTGTTTATTTTAATAACTACCATTTTTTGTTTATAAAATTTAATCGCATAACATCAACATAATGAAAGTTTTCTTCTATGTAGTAGTAGTAGGAGAAAGTAAACATTAGCAAAATCATAAAATGGAGTTTTTTTTTAATCACAAAAAAATTAATTAAAATCTTGCAATGCAATGTAGCCTGTCATGCATGTCACGCTCGCACACACACACACACACACACACACACACACACACACACACACACACACACACACACACACACACACAACCACATACACACACAACATGTATGTATAAGAACCCAGCGGTAAATTCTAGCACTACAATAGCGTTAAACAAGTGCTTAATTGCAAGCACTTGGGACACATCCGGTTGAATCATGAAATATATTGAACTTGTAAGCATTTGTTAAGCACTTAATTCTGTAGCGTCTGTAGTGTGAAAACCGCTGAGAAGTAACGCACACATACAAGCATAAGTATCTTCATTTTGTGTTATCACATTTGACCTTAATTTGAAATGAGTAAAAACCCAGCGTTTACAAATATAACACGCACAACATGAGTGGATGCGAAAAGCTCGGCCTAGGTCCTTCATGCGCTGTTGTGCCATTCAACGTAAGTAAAGTAAATAACGCAGCGGGCGTTTACTCCAAGGAGTAAACGGTCAGCGCGCTTTTGTTTTCGTTTTGTTAACGAACAAACACTCACTCGTTATCAAAAAGCAAGCAAAATACTGCAAGATCATCAAATTACCTAAAGCAAAGTAGTTAGAGGAAGAATTAATTAAAAGATTTCGCCAGAGGTCTTTTGAAGTACTTTAAAAAAGAAATAAAGAAGAAAAATAGTGTAAAGTAGAGAACAAACTGGTGACATAAAGATTTCATGATAGGTTTTTCAAAGCACTCCAAAAGTATTGCTTATTTTCCAAAGACTTGCAAAGTTTAAAACGTAATGGTTTAACCCTAGAGTCAGCGCCTACAGTTTACTTGCCAACACTCGGAAAATCCTTTTGGCGTGCTTTTTGTCCCGTTGGGAATTATGTTTGTTGGTCACAAACTCAGAGTCGCACGCATACTCGGTTACCTTCAAATACCTATGTACTTAAATTTATGCACACATAAAAACCCAGTAGGAATGTGGCTCTCAAAATCGATATTAAATTTAGAAAGCTAGGTAATTGCGATTTATAGGGCAATCCTCGTATTTTGTCAACGTTTATACATAGTACTCATGCTTTCTATAGGTATGGTTAAGCTTGTTCAGTATCCAGGTTACCGCAGTGCTCAAGGACAATAAACCGCATTGACTGATCTGGTCATATCTTTACACGCATCTGGTTCAATTACTTGCTCACTAGAAAAATATAAATCCACATATGTATGTATTTCTTAATTTTGTAATATATATTTTCCCCAAATCTCACATCTCGATTGTCTCGTAAGACAGAACACTAAAGAAACACTCATGAAGAAGATCTGAAGGTCTAACAGCTCTTAATGGGGGAAAAAGGGTAAAATAAAAGTCAACAGTGAATCAACTATCCCCATCAGAATTTCAGACTCTATAGGGAAAATGAAGAGTCTATGGTCATGGTCTATTATAACAAAAACCTATTCAATTGACAATTACATCCTGCGAGCTTAATACCAATATATCCTTCTAAATGCAATCTGTGGTCATGGCCCCCTTACTGCAGTTTGACCATAAGGAAAGTGTGTACAAATAACGAACTAAGCTACAACAATAACAAAAACGGCTCTTTTCTGTTATATTTCTTAGGAAACCATAGAGCTCGAGTTCAGAGTTCACAGAAACGATCCCTGTGCTCATGATGTGTGGGCATGCTATACGAGTAAATTTCCGACTGGGAACTTGTGTGCCATTTCGAAACTAAAATTGCTTTGGTTTGTTGTATGTATGTATTATTTTTAATATTATCAAAAATGCCGAAGTGAATTAAGCCTTAATTTCATTGTGCTAAAGGGACATAGGACATAGGCTTCTGTGGCCTTTTTGCCGTTAAATTGCGATTGTGGAATTACCATATATGTACATATGTAAGATGTAGATATGTATGGATATCCATGTGTGTATGTGTGTGTTTAGATTTGTGAAATTTTTCCGCTGTGTACATACTAAGTTCGGATTCGGCATAAAACTGTAGGTCCCTTCACAATATGAGTGTATGCGAAAAGCTCGGCCTAGGCCCTCCATGGGCTGTTGTGCCATTAAGAGAAAAAAGAAGACATACTACGTTGAGTGTTTGATTAGTCGAATATGCGCCTGCATGTGTGTATGGGTTTTAATATGCTTACATTTCCTTGTATGTGTTAACGTGCGAATGTGTGGTTAGCAATAACGGCAAATAACAAAGAACAAGTTAAAATAAACAAAAATGAACATAAAGTAAAAGTAAACAAAATGTGAAAATTGTGGTTTCACTAGAACATAAATTTTCACCCTTTCACCTCAACGCCTCATAGAACTCGTCACACATTGCAAACATAACCATATACTTTACACGCATATACACGCACAGACACACGCACACATACATTTATGTATGTATATGTATTTGCACAACTCGCAAGTTAAAACCACTGAACTAATTTAACGCCAAAACACAACAATAACAATGAATGGTAGAGCGTTAGATTGAGGTTTTCTATAGAGTATGCCGCTGGCAATAGAGCAAGCCTGGGGTAAGTGTCCACGCTTGCATATACTCACCAGCGTTGCCAGCAACTTTTAGAGTATGTAGCTAAAAAAAAAGAGAGTAAGTAATAAAGCTAAAAATAGCTAAAAAAAAAAAGAAAAAATTATAGCCAAACTTTTTTTTTGGAAACCTACTCGTACACTTCAAAGTTGTATTTGCACTAAACATACAAATACTCTAGAGGCTAATTATTGTACACCATGTCACAAAAGGTTATAGCATTTATTCATTAGTTTTACCAATTCTTCAGTAACAATATAACAATTATATTCAGTTTTTGAATGCTTTTAAATGTTGGCATTCCTGCTTAAAGGTGAAATTAATAAGCGAAGAATAACCTTAACCTTGCCTATGAAAAGCTTTTCACTTCGCCGTTCGGATTCGGCATTAAAAACTGTAGGTCCCTTCCATTCATGTACAAATATAACACGCACAACATGAGTGGATGCGAAAAGCGAAAAGCACGGCCTAGGCCCTCCATGGGCTATTGTGCCATTAAAAGTAAAGTAAAGTAAACCTTAAAAAAATCATTTTTAAATTCCCGAACATAAATTCAAAATTCAAGTTACAGCAATTGTGTTTTTCCATTGCTACTTACATACGAGTATGTAATAAAGTTTCTTCCACTGAAGTTCGAAATTTGAATTTTTACCATTTTTATTTAAAATCCCTTGGTGTTGGTTTTTGTTTTTTTTTTTCACGATAGAAGAATCTGAATTTTGTCGGGCTTCCATTTGTCGACGAAGTCTATATTCTCGTTGTCTCTCAGCCGCAGTTTTTGCTGGAGATTTTATCGTACCACAATCGCCATTTGTTTGTGTCTCGCGTTTGTTTTTTTCAGTCTATACTCGCTCGGAATTTTAGCTCTATAAATTTCTAACAATTTTTGTTTGAAATGTTAAATTTTTGTTTAAAATGTCAAATATTTCTAGAAACTGATGGGCAGTACCCTCTATCAATCGAGAATGAATAATAAGCGAATCAGCGACCTCTATCAATCGATAGAGGAGTCCTCTATCCTTCTATCAATTAATAGTGGATGCATATGAGCTTCCCGGTCTGAACTCAGATCATGTAAGAATTTAAAAGTCGAACAGACTTTAAATTTAAGCGACTGCACCTAAAATTATATCTTAATCCAACATCGAGGTCGCAATCTTTTTTATCGATATGAACTCTCCAAAAACTTTTTGATTTTCTTATATTTTATTTTTGATTTTTCGATACTGAGTACAAGTACCGATTCGATACAGAGTTCAAGTACCGATTCGATACAGAGTTCAATTATCGATTCGATACAAAGTTTAAGTACCGATTCGATACAGAGTTGAAGTACCGATTCGATACAGAGTTGAAGTACCGATTCGATACAGAGTTGAAGTACCGATTCGATACAGAGTTGAAGTACCGATTCGATACAGAGTTGAAGTACCGATTCGATACTGAGTACAAGTACCGATTCGATACAGAGTTCAAGTATCGATTCGATACAGAGTTCAAGTATCGATTCGGTACAGAGTTGAAGTACCGATTCGATACAGAGTTGAAGTACCGATTCGATACAGAGTTGAAGTACCGATTCGATACAGAGTTGAAGTACCGATTCGATACTGAGTACAAGTACCGATTCGATACAGAGTTCAAGTATCGATTCGATACAGAGTTCAAGTATCGATTCGGTACAGAGTTCAAGTATCGATTCGGTACTGAGTACAAGTACGGATTCGATACAGATCTCAAGTACCGATTCGATACTGAGTTCAAGTACTGATTCGAGACAGAGTTCAAGTATCGATTCGATACAAAGTTCAAGTATCGATTCGATACTGAGTAACTCTGAGTACTGATTACTTTTGAGTACTCAAAATCGACACTGTAAAATCGAGTACTACCGATTCTTTTAGAAATCGAATACTTGCTACTTTAAGTATCGATTAGGCCCAACAATAATATTTATCTATATGTGTATCTATGTATCTATGTATGTATCTATGCTCATATATACTAGCGTAGATATGTAGTTCATGTATGTAGGATTTACGTATGCTTGTTTTTCTATGCCATGGCTAAGTATGCACATATAAATCTCCTAGCTAATTGATACAATTATTAATACGGATTTCCGTCGATGTATTGTGTAAATAAATTTGAAGCGCAGCAAATATAGCGTATAAATGAAATATGATAATTAGGGCTTGATTTTATAGGCAATATTTGTTTAAAAGGCCGAAATGCGTTCATGTATATTTTATATTGTTTTACATTGTACTTGTATAAGGTCATGGACATTGAGTGGGCATTGTTCGAGAAAAGAAAGAGCAAAAATTTTTGAGAAATATTTTAATGAAGGAACTCGCATCACACTTATCGGAAAGGTTCTTATGAGTCATTGCATGTGGTGCCAAGGAAAGCTTTATGAAAGAAAGGCCAACACAAATAAATACATATGAACTTATATAGAAAAAAAATGAGTTGAAAAAGAGAAAACTCTTTAAAAAAAAACCATAAAAGTATAGATCAGATCTATCTAGAAGTCTGCACTGCTCAGGCTCTGCAGAATGGCCCATGGTGATGCCACATGATAGTATTATGATATAGGTATACCTTCCTCGGAAAGAGGAGAGATAGGGAGAGAGGAGAGATAGGGAGAGAGGGAGAGAGAGGGAGAGGGAGAGGGAGAGGGAGAGGGAGAGGGAGAGGGAGAGGGAGAGAGGGAAAGTTAGAGAGAGTAGGAGAGAGAGAGAGAGAAAGTTAGAGAGAGAGGGAGAGAGAGAAAGTTAGTGAGAGAGAGAGAGAGAGAGAGAAAGTTAGAGAGAGAGAGAGAAAGTTAGAGAGAGAGAGAAAGTTAGAGAGAGAGAGAGAAGGTTAGATAGAGAGAGGGAGAGAGAGAGAGAGAGAGAGAGGAAGAGAGAGAAAAAGTTAGAGAGACAGAGGGAGAGCGAGAAATGGAGAGAGTTGTCTAATTAAGCCTGGCGGACTGTATCGTTATGATTCACTTTCTCGAAGCATTTCGGAAAGACAGAGATAATGCATAGGTCAAAAAATGTATTTCAAATATACTACTCGAATCGATAAATATTAAAACTACGTCCATATGCACGAGCATATTGTACCTGAGTTTAATGATGTTGATAGTAGCATATCAACGTCACATTACCTTAAGTTGTAAAAGTAAAACTAATATACCCCATACTCTCTTTATACTTTATTGGCACACACTGGGAGCTACAAATCTGTAAGAAAAAGAACTGCTATTTACTCCTGTTTATTTGGCCTTAGTTGCTTACCGATTGCAACAACTTTAGCTGCCTGCCACAATATACTTTTCACACATACAGTGTCGGACAATTCAATAAGAACACCTTGCACTATAAAACTTCTATTGATTATTGTTTTTTGTATCGGACTGCTTATGGCAAACAATTTGTATAGAGAAGAAAATGGTATGTTATATACTTTATAAATTTCTAGGTGGCAACACTACATTTAAATATTTTTTGAAGATTCCCAAACAAAAAAGTTGAAGCGAATCATTCGAAGGCGGACAACCAAATCAAAACAGCAGACAAAAAAATGTATATTTTAATAAGAATACTTAAATTTGTTTATTATTTGTACTGGTAAGCATTTAAATGGTAGCATTGAGGGTAATTCAACAAATTAAATGTAAACTATTCCGTAATGTCTGCAGCAAGGAGGAGCGTGATTTGGTGAAAAAACTGCGAAATGAGGGACAAACCATCCGCCAAATAGCTAAAACTATTAGTAGATCCTCGACATTTGTCTACCAATCTTTATTACCTCAAAAATTTCGTTGCAAGAAAGGTAGGCCCCGCAAAACTACAAGTGTAGATGACAATCGCATACAAATTTTGGCGGCATGCGGTCCATTTAAGGCAACTGCCACAATTAGAGAGGAGATAGGGGTTCAAATTAGTGCTCGAATAAGGAGAAGTTTTGTGGAAAAAAAACTGTATGGGAGAACAGCACGAAAAGTACCAATGTTGAAACAAAGCCATCGAAAGTGTCTCATAGAGTTCGCTAAAGCGCACATTGAGTGGGATGGTTCAATTAATGCAAAAAAATGGCTTAACGTATTATGGACAGACGAAAGCAAGGTGAATCTCGTTGGAAGTGATGGCAAACGTTGGGTTAAACGCCCGAAAAATGCAGAATTGAGCCCAGTAGCCCAAAATATACTAGGAAGACGTTTAAGCACGGAGGTGGAAGCATCATGGTATGGGGATGCTTCTCTTGGTATGGTGTGGGCCCTCTGTATTGGATAAAAGAAACGATGGATAGATTTCTTTACGTAAACATCCTTCATGAGGTCATGCTTCCTTATGCTGAATGGGAAATACCCCTGAAATGGCAAATGCAACAGGATAACGACCCAAAGCACGGGAGATTATTTTTCCCATAATGGATTTCCCGTTATGACCTGGCCTTCACAATCTCCTGACCTTAATCCAATCGAGAACTTGTGGAATATTGTCGAAGAGAAGATTGGCAGTACCAGAGCTAAAAACAAAGACGAATTGTGGCAAAGCATTCAAAGAGCGTGGTATTCCATACCCCAGACTACTTAATGAACAAAGGCCATTCCACAAAATATTAGCATTAGTGAACAATTTGAGTCAATATTTTATAAATTTTTTATTTTTTAATTGAAGTGTTCCTATTTTTTTGTCTTTTT
This sequence comes from Palloptera scutellata, assembly GCA_958295655.1. NCBI lineage: Eukaryota > Metazoa > Arthropoda > Insecta > Diptera > Pallopteridae > Palloptera > Palloptera scutellata. Next base: position 91,721,538 of record OY282450.1, read on the forward strand.
GAAATGTGATTGATTTTATGCATAACTTTCAAATTTCTTTTCTTATAATGAATTGATTTTGTTTTTGTTTTAAGAAAAAATTAAACTTATGGAATAAATGAATAAAAGTAAATACCTTTTAAATTTATCATAAGCCTAGAGAAATTAGAGAAATATTTTTGTAAGGTTTTTGGTTTCAGAACAAGTTGTTCTTATTTATTGTCCGACACTGTATGTGAATTTATATTCTTATGGTTTATATTTTCTTCCTCCTCTGCGATTTTTTTTTCATCTTATTTTTTTTTTTTGGTAATTCCCTAACGAACACTTGCCAACATAAATGCAACGTTTAACAATTTGGAGCTTTGGAAAAAGCCAAGGCATTTACTTAGTACTTATATACTATGTAGTATATGTTTTCCAGGCAGGTGCAACTACTATGTACATACATACATATAAAATACTTGTGAGACTAGTGTAACGTATAAGTATGTCCATTAGGGTGATTCGAAGTAAAAAGAAGAAGTCCTCCCATTGTCTTCTTCTGCGGACAGTATAAATATGTCAAATGCCAAACAAAATATTTCACTTAGCTCCTTTTGATGATGTTTCTCTTTTAATGAAGTTTTTCTTTTAATCAAGTTTTTTTTTTCTTTTTTTTTTCTTTTCTCTGGGTGACAAGAATATAAATCAATCCCACGAAATGAACTTGAGGAGAGGCAAAATTAGTTACATGAATGTGTTCCTCGAGAAAAATACACAACAAGAAAATGTATGCCTATGTAAAGCTTTTCACTTCGGCATGAAACTGTAGGTCCCATCCATTCATGTACAAATATAACACGCACAACATGAGTGGATGCGAAAAGCCCGGCCTATGCCCTACAAGGGCTGTTGTGCCATTAAAGGAAAGAGAGAGAGAGAGAGAGAAGAATTTCGATTTTTTCAGGTTTTCATTCATGTACAAATATAACATGTACAACATGAGTGGATGCGAAAAGCCCGGCCTATGCCCTACAAGGGCTGTTGTGCCATTAAAGGAACGAGAGAGAGAGAGAGAGAAGAATTTCGATTTTTTCAGGTTTTCATTTTGGGAATGCAATATTTATAAAAACTATTAGCGGGATCGTTACAACGCAAATGATTTTGAAGATATGATTTTTGTTTTTGTTCATTATGTCATCGGAAGAAGGTTAGATGTAGCAGTAAAAGTGCAAAAGAAGATTAGGCGATCTCCAGACCTGCAAGAAAATGGCTAAAAATTTAGATGCAGTTTTTTTTTCACATTTCTAATATAAGTACTATAATAATAGAAAGACTATCAGGAAACCACAATTTTTGAACCACTCTAATGTACATAGATATGTATGTGAAGGAATTTGTGTGTAATATATAAAACGGATTAAGGTAAAACAAAAACAAACAAAAATGGTAAAATGTAACAATGTGAACTGGAACTGATTAAGCAAATATTTAAAGAATGATTGATGAAAAAGTGTGATTAATTTATAGCTAAACCAGGGTTTGGTCCATGAGAAGGGCTCCTTATCTACTCTGTCCCCTCATCATGTAATTGCCTCCCGCAATGATATCTTTTAGTATGCACGAGTATTCACTCGATGTTGGGTTTTCCACAAGCTATAAATATTCTTTAGTTTCTCGTATATTTAAATATTTCATAGTTTAATTGAATAACAAAAATATTCTTAAAGGGAATGTCATTTCATCTATTTCATTGATGCTTTTCCACTCATCATTTGCTAAAATACACACGGGGACAACGAATATTTCTTCTAACTACTCGTGTATATTGGGCAAGATTGTTTGCCACTTTCAACTTGTTTTTTTTTTTAGTTTCTGTCATTTTTGTAGAAGATTTTTCAAATAGCGCCAATTCTGCTGAAAATGTATTGTTTACGTGTGCTCCGGATGCACCTACATACACACACACTCACTCTCAAAAACTATCTCTCTCTCTATCTCCCCCCTTCTCTCTCCCTCCTTCTCTCTCTCCCATCCTTATACTCTTTTTGTTTTCCTTATACACACTCTTACTTATAGCTTCCACAAAAGCATAGACATCTAACATATCCTTGACCTAATCTTACCAATACATGCATAAACCTTCTTGGTGTTAGGTAACCTTCTCTTGAAAATCAGAAGAAGACAAACAACAATAACCTTGTTTACTTTTTCATGCTCTAATTTCAAATGTTGGGATTTTCCAGCATCACCTAAAAATGCCAAACAAAAAATAATTAAAATTTTCTGCTTACACTAATTAAACAGACTTTTGTAACCACTTGACTTGGTTGGTATTTCATTACTTTTTTGGGCATGACAATCGACGTTGTTGCTAGCTGTTGGTGCTACTGCAACATAAAGACGCTAATTGCGAATACCTTATGAAAATGTATGTCTTTATTTAACTTTTTCACTTTATCTTCTTACTTATCTTACTTCTGCCTTTGGGCGAAGGTTTTGCTTTTACTAATTGTGAATTTCGTTAGTCTTTCTTCTTCTGTTCTAGGTTCAAAATTCGTGCGCGCTTTTCACTTTTTTCTGAGTTTAATGTAAACACAATTTATGTTTTTTCTTTTGGTTTGAATTCGTTTTGGAATTACGCTTCAAAATTCGTGGTATAGCAAGAAGCAGATGTTTTTCTATTTTTTCCTTATTGTTATTGTATACTATAATGCTGTATACACAGTGACGGCAGCAGCTACACGAACACTTGACCACAAATTGTCGTCGCTTTCGATTGTCGCCGTGTATTTGGCTACTTGATTACAATGGAAGCGACTGCAGCTGCCCGAACGCAAGTAGTTCTCTTCACTCTCTCTTTTCTTCTTCCACTTATTGCTTGTCAAATTAGAGAAAGATTTTAATTGGCTACAGCTATTGGTCGGTGGTCGGTGGAAAACGTTGTCGTGCCGTCTCCTAAATAATAGTCTCCATAAAAACGTGTGTTTTTTATAATTTGACAGTTGTGGTCGTGTAGCTGCCGTCGTCAATTTGTATGGAGCATAACTTTACTGTCTTACCGATTCTTGTTTTTGTGCTAAACTTGTGCATACACTTTCCTTCTGCACACAACTTTAAGTTTTTATTTATATCTTGATCGTCTACATCCTCGTCATCATCGTCGCCGTTGTCGTCATTGCCGCCGCCACATTTATTAACAGCGTGTCCTTTATTGTAACTGTTGTTTGTGTTGTTTCAATGGAAATTTTTAAGATTTAAGGTTTTAATGGCTTTTCTGTTTGTTAAGGTTGCATTTCAAGATGTTTTCTGGGAAACATTAATTTTTCTTGGTGGTTAACAATTTGGGGAATATTTACTTAGTTTTATTTTCAGTAAAATATTATATGACTAAATATATTTTGGAGGGAGAGGAGAGCGGGGAAAACTGTAACCCGCCAGGATTAATAGGCCAAGCACACTGCCCGAAATGGATTAAGTAATTTAAATTTTAACAGTACACAGAAGTTCAATGTTAAATTTTGTGTTAAGCATAAATTGATAACTTCTACTTTTTTAATTTGAGTCATTAATTTTATTCTGCATTTAGAGAGGAAGAAGAGCTAATGTGAGAGAGTAAGTATGTTTGGTTGTGTGGATCACATGAGATAAAACTGAGAGAGCCGATGTGGATCTTTTTTCAAATTAACTTATTGTAGTCGCCCGCAAAGTGAAACACAAGCAGAGACGTCGACTTCGGCTCTCTTCAGAGCAGTTCACACTAACCACCATTTTTTTTTTTTGCCGCGAGACAACCTGCGGTCTTTGGGCATGCTCCACCGTCTGAGGACTACTGTTATAGTTAAAGAGGAAGGCAGAATTAGTGTGAGAGAGAGTAAGTATGTTGTGTTGTGTGTTTGAGAGGTTGAAGAAGAGAGCATCAGCGGACACCAATGTGTACATTTTCACTAAAATTAAACTGTCTAAATTTAAGATTTATATTAAAAAATTTTTGAGAAAATCTCTAAATTTAAGCAATATGAACGTGGAACATTGAGCCTATCCACTCGAAAGCAATTGTGTATGTAAAATTTCTTTATCTCTTTGTACCAGGTTACTACCATTTCCCCAACATAATAGCTCTCGTATGGCCAGACTCATTCAATGGGTCAAAACTCGGGTTAAAATACAATATGCATATCGGTTACGCATACAGCAGCAAGAATTTTCATGAAGTTATTACGAATTAGTCTCCTCAAAATGTTCTGCGTAAAATTGTTTACTGTTGAGCATTAAATATTTAATGCGCGCAACTGAATAAATTTTAAGCAATTTATTATCAAATGAAATTAAATTGCAAAACCACTCGACATACACCCGCATACATAACACAACCAAGAACTGTGCTAGCTGGAAATTCCTTATCTATGTACATTCAACCTTCTGCTAATGCAGCACAAGTAAATGTGGTAGCATTTTGCAACAGCAGTAGCAGCAGAAGCACAAGCTCTATCTTATTTTAAGCAGCCAGGAAATCTTGAAGTTAAAGCGAGAAAGTATTTTTTCACTTTTTCTGCTTTGATAAAAATCATCTGATGATGATACAAGTGCATAGTACTTGTAGTTTTGTTGTTGTTGTTGTATTTTTTCAGTACCTAGCACCTGCATAAGTAAGTGCAGAGGAAGGATGAATAGGTGGTACGCAGAACTAGTTGAGTTGAGGTTGAATACACACGGGATTCATATGAAGCGGGAATACTAAATTTTCCCTAGTTTGTCGTTGAGGGTAGTGAACATTTTTTTTTATTACTGTTTCGATATTGTGTGTTGGTCGTTTGACTTTTTAATTGTCATTTAGTTAAGTCTTAGTAAAATAAATGTGGAAATTTAAGCGGTTAATATGAGATAAACACATTTTTTCTCTTCTTCGGTTCACTTAAAGCGTCGCATAAAAAAACAATAAACATTTGAAATGATCTCTTGGGTGAACTCGGTCCTATATTTTCACATGCATAACTCACATATTTAAATACATTCACTTGCACTCATTATATAAGTACATACTCGCCACTATGAAATTTGTGCAACAATTTTCAGTTATCCAACAACAACGACACAAAGAGCAACAGTACCGTTACTTTGCCCTCAAGTTAAACACAATCACACAACACATATAGGTACATGCATATACGAGTATATGGTACTTCCATAGTGATAGTGGAGAGAGAACGAAAAATGCAGATATAAATTTATTCTCTTTGCTACAGCAACGGTATACATATCTGTGGCGCTTTGACGAAACAACCTCTTTCTACATACGAGGTTTCAGCTTCTCTTTTAAAAAATAGGCACTTTTGCTTTTCCAATCTCTGTACACTTAGTCCTTTTAGTGCAAGAGTTATAGCTTAAATTAAAAATACTAGAAACTTAGGAAATAAAAGCAAATATATCTCATGAAATAAAAAAAAGAAAATAAAAGAAGAAATCTCTTATGTACATATGTACATAGAAAGAGGTTATTTTATCAAAAGGCCACAGATTTACGTACATAAGTACACTCAGCATGAGTGAGAAAGTTTGTGTGTATTGTATTATGGGCGCCTACTCTAGTAAATTGGATCCTGACCTTTATACAGTGTGTGTGTGGGTGTGTTATTGGTATTTTGAAGTTGTTGTATTCATCCTGATTGCTATGTTGTTGTTGTTGTTGTTGTTTTTCTTCTACTTGTGACCATAAGCAGGTTCATAATTTAATTTTCCCTTGAGCATTTCTGCACTTGCTGTTTTTTCTATGTTTTTTTCTCTCTTGCGATTATTTATTTTGTTTATTTTTCTGCTAAAATTTTTAAGTTGTTGTTTTTGTTGTAAGTATATATGTATGTATATAGTGATTGCTTTCTTTCATATATACAATAAAATTTGACATAATTTCAACTCGTTTTTGTTCTTTGCTATATGGCAAATTACTTTCTTTTCTGTTTGCTGCAGCTACATATAATTTTAATTGAAATACTTTAATGGCATCAGTTAAGAAATTAAATTTTTATTGTTTAATATGTTCACACGTTTTCATTGTTCACTGGTTTCATGCTCAATTTAAGTCGTTTTCCGACTGTTGTCTGTCACTTCCGCCTGCATGCCTGTCAGTGTGTCTGTCTGCCTTCTAAATATCATGTTTTATTAGCCTTTATTATTAATTTGACATTAAATAGCATTAGCCACAGTTTTATTGACCTTTTTTTGTTTTATGCAGATTAATTTCCGAACGTTTTACCTCAGTAACTGAAAATTATGTGATCAATATTTTGTGTAATTTATTTTTATAATTTTGGTAAATAAATTGTTATTGAAACTATTGAAAAGCGAGTTAAAGATTGAATGGATTGTCAAACATTTTATTTTCCCCCAATATCCCAATTTATTGTCAATAAACGCATCGATGGAGTTTGTTAAAGGTAGAGAATAATCACTTTTCCATCGGACAGTCTTCAGAGACTGCTAATAATGATGAAGTAACAACATCAATAACCCGAGACAGACGAAATACATATGTATGTATGTAAATAGCGTAAAGAAGTTTGAAAATTCTCAAGATTTCAGTATTGAATGGGTTATTTGTTTGTTGGGAGAGAATAGCTTTTAAATTAGTTAATCCTGGATTAATGAAAATAAAACAATGGCAGACTAAGAGGCAAGCTATGAATCAACTCTAAGAGCAGGCTAGATAACCAGATATAATAAAGAAGGAACGATTTTAAAGGTTGATAAGTATGTGTATTTTGTCAGCGATTGAAAATCTGGAGAATACATTTTTCTCTTCGTTTAGAGAAAAATTCTTGAGTATATCATAGAAATATATATATAGTATATGATAGAAATATACAATTCTGAAAGCCATAAAGGAATCCGCAAAACATTTAGAGTATGAGGTAGATCAGTGCTAAAGGATTTAACAATACCTCCACATTAAAAATGAGATTTTGATTGATGCCAATCTACTTCTGAGACTCGCTTCCATGCGACATTCAGTTCAGACATTCACACATCCAGTTTGCTGAAAAGAAGGTTAGTCAAAAGGGTTGTGGGCGGCAAGTTCAAAGGAGAATAGCAAATTGTAAATTGTGTAAATTGTGGTTATAAGTGAATCTACGTTTTGCTCCTCGGTGTACTCGATGTGCCAGCAACACCCAGCATATTATATTCGGTATGAGAGTGAGTAAAAAGTTCGGTAGTAAAACTTCAATGTAACCATGGACATTTAGAAGTATTCTCTCTTTCTCTATGAGAAAAATTTCTGGACATTGTAAATTATACATATTTTTGTGTGAGTTATAGTCCAACCAGAATGAAAGCGCTCAAAATGTGCTTCTCAGCCTACACTTTAGCGCTTCCCTTGTCAGCAGTAACGCGCTGCCTCTTCATAGTGCAGCTCATAAACTTTTTTCACTGCATGCCATAGGAATTAAGCGCTGACATCAAGCTTTCCGGAAGTGCTAAAAGATCGCTCCTAATGTGCACAAAAAGAGCGTTTATAAGCAGAGCAAGAGAGAAAGCATGACAATTGCGAGCTCAGAAAGTAAACTCTCATCTTACTCAGAGTTTATTAAAAATTTTTGTCATTTGTTTTTTGAGCCATTTTTAGTAGCAAATGTTGTTTAGTCTCTGAAATTTATTCTAGAAAAAGAACAGGGGGATAACTCTCCTTCTCTCGGAATGGATTTGTTCACATCTTCACCTTTCAAGGCTTGACCGTAAATTTTTGAGTTTTCCCTTGAAGAGAAGGGTAGGCCAAAGGGTTGCAGGTGGCAAGAATAGATAAGCTTGTCGTTCAAGTTTTGATATGAGTAAATGGAGTCTTGGCGCTTATATAAGACTGGCTCGAATATACTTTCACCATGTCGGAGTTAAGAGTATAAGAATCAGTCAGATGTTGATTTTTGAACATTTATTTTATATGCACTTAAGAAACGTATTTTCATTTTTCCTCACTTTCTTTTCTGCTCAGTCAAATACATAAACAATTTGTAGAGTTTTTATTTTTGTAATAGCTGCCAAACCTGCAAAAAACAATTCCATCTTCACCATCTTGAACATTATCGAGCATATGTTCTTAAATCAAAAGTTCAGGTCCATGTCCATGCCGCTGTAGTCAATGAAGACGACTGAAGGTAAAGGGTTTCGCAAAGTGATATTTCTTTTTACAACTACAATAGGTTAATATTTGTAATAATAACTAGAGACTCATTTACAAAGGGTGTTTTTTTTTAAAGTGTGGTTTTCAATCTGGCAATACTTTTTTCGGAGTTGGTCTTTTTGACAGCTGTCACTTGATTTATGCTCAGTTTGGTTTGCCCTTTCATAATGAATAGACTTACTCCTGAAAAACTTTTGCAACGTTCGATGAATGTGACCAAAACGAGATGGCCACCGATCCCGATTTTCACAAGAAAATTTTGCTTCTTTTTGTTTGTTTGATGAAGCTCACTTTTGGTTGAATGGGTACGTTAATAAGCAAAATTGTCGCTTTTGGAGTGATCATAATACACAAGCCATTGTTGAGACGCCGTTACATCCTCAAAGAGTCACTGTTTGTGTGATCTATAGGCAGAATGGGGAATCATTGGTCCATATTTCTTCAAAGATGAAGCCGGTCATAATATTACAGTCAATGGGGAACGCTATAGAGTCATGTTTAATGACGTTTTCGTGCCTGAATTAGAGGATGTTGATGTGGACGACGTTTGGTTCCAACAAGACACTACAAGGTGCTACATGCCATATACAGCCAACGAAACAATCAATTTATTGAAGGAAACTTTTGGTGAGCGCATTATCTCGCGTCGTGGACCTGTGGCGTGGTCTCCAAGATCGTGTCGCTGGACTATTTTTTGTGGGGTTATGTGAAGTCGTTTGTCTACGCAGATAAGTCCGAGACGATTGACGTCTTGGAAGGGAATATTCGGCGCGTTATTATTGACTTACGGCCCCAATTGCGGCAAAAAGTGGTCGAAAATTGTTACTTCAAACAAAGTCATAGAAACCAAAGAAATTTTAAACCGGAGATGTAATTTTCATTACATCATTACCTACTTCTTTATTCTTTTATTTTCTTTTAGTGGGACAACAGCCCATGAGGGCCTAGGCCGAGCTTTTCGCAATGGACCTACATTTTAGTTCCAAATCCGAATGGCAAAGTGGCAATTTTTACTCTTATGTAGGTTTGCTATTGCCTGTGATGGGGTTTCTTAGTTTTATTATCCTTGTTATGCTTGTGCCTAGATTTGACACTTTGCGTAGCAGCCAACGCACTACGAACTACGCCAAGGCGACCACCATCATTACCTACACAGACTTTTAACACAGACTTTTAACCCTTGATGCAGTCTACTTATTGCTCCACTTTATTCTGTTAAATGAAAGTTATGCTTTGAAGAAAAAATGACTTTAAATTAACTGCTAAATATATTCGTTACTAAATGCTTTACAGTATGTGTAGCTGTCGAGAGACAAAGACAGAAGCATATATTGTATATATATATAGAGAGAGAGAGAGAGAGAGAGTGAAAGCGTGTGGAAAACCTTTTTTATTTTTCTTATTTTAACGTGTTTTTATTCTATGATGACAATTCTCAGTCTCTCCCTTATGACGTATCGTTACAACAGCCTCAAAAGTAGCAACAGCAACACAAAATTGTTGTAGGCATAAGCAAAAATATGTTGTCGCTTGAATGAATGCACACAATTGCCAAGGAAGCAAGAAACCGCAACAGGAGAAGCAGTCATGCAGGAGCCAAGTCAGTCGCAATGACATTACATGAATTTATGTAAAAACATACGTTGTTTGGATGGTAGTGGAAGCGGCAATAAAATTAACAACAGCAACATAACAGCAGTCCATACACACATACATATGTACTCGTACGAGTATGTGTATAAAAGAAATAGAGCAAAAAGTCAGCAATAGAATAAAAAACATAAAAATGGCGAATTTTCTGTTCGTTGTTGCTTTTGGTTGTTTCGTTGTTGTTGTTGTTGTTGTTGTTGTTGTTGTTGTTGTTGTTGTTGTTGTTGCTGTTATTGTTGTTGTTGTTGTTGTTGTTGTTGTTGTTGTTGTTGTTGTTGTTGCTGTTGTTGTTGCCGTTGGTTTTATTCATATCAGCTAAAGCAGTGTGAAAGAAAGGAAATCCCAATGAAGCAACACTGGTTGCGGTGACATTTTACATATATATATATATATATATATATATACCATATAGTAGGTACATAAGTATACATATAAATATGTATGTACTTCTTATGTATGTGTGTGTTTGTGTGTGTGTATTAATGAGCATTTTTATGCAATCATGTCAAGGTAGGTGGATATGTGTGTACGCCTGTTAGTGTGGTAGCAATGGGTGTGAAGGAAGCGTGTGTGTTTTCAATTCTGGTACCCAGCGGGATGTGCTCCATTAAAGTGTATGCCTCGCTTACCTTTTGTATGACTTATTTAAAGAATTTAAGTAGATTGAATTGAGTGCATGAAAGGGGAAACTACAGGTAGAGGAGGGAGATAGAGGAGGGAAAGAGAGGAGGGGTAGAGAGAGAGGAGGGGTAGAGAGAGAGGAGGGGTAGAGAGAGAGGAGGGGTAGAGAGAGAGGAGGGGTAGAGAGAGAGGAGGGGTAGAGAGAGAGGAGGGGTAGAGAGAGAGGAGGGGTAGAGAGAGAGGAGGGGTAGAGAGAGAGGAGGGGTAGAGAGAGAGGAGTGGGAGAGAGGGAGGAGGAGAGAGAGAGGAGGAGAGAGAGGAGGAGGAGAGAGAGAGGAGGGGAGAGAGAGTGAGAAGGGGAGAGAGGATGGGTGAGAGAGGATGGGAGAGAGAGAGAAGGGGTGGCAGGATGGGGGAGTGCAGGGGATAGAAGAGGGTAAAGAGGAGGGGAGAGCGGAGGGTGAGAAGCGAGGTGACAGGAGTAGAGAGAAGGGTAGGGGATAGAAGAGGGTAAAGGAAAGAGAAATAGAAGGGGCAAAGTGGAGGAGGAGGGAATACGGAGATGGAGAATTGTGAGAGAAGTAGGAGGGTAGAAGGCGTTACGGGTGGCAGGAGGGCAGAGAGGGCTGAGTAGAGGGGGAAAGAAAAGGAGGAAAGTTGGGGGAGAAAAGTGGAGTGAATAGGGGGATTTAAAATTGCAAGAGGAAGGGTGAAGGGGGGCAGGAAGAGGAGAGAACGAGGGGTAGGGGAGTGGTGAAAGTGAGAGTAGGGGGAGAGAAGAGAGGAAGGGAGAGAGAAAAAAGAAAAGAGGGATCTTGAGAAGGAAATATGTGGGCGGGAAAGAGAGAAGGAAAAAGAAGTGAGAAAAAGAGTAAAAGCAGGTGAAAGAGGAATGGAAGACCAAGGGAAGAGCACGGAACGAGGAAGAGAAGATCAAGGGAAGACGAAGGGAAGAGGAAGTGATGAGGAGGAGTAGGGGTGGGGAGGGGGGAGGGATGAGGAAGGGACGAAAGATTAAGGGAGGAGGAAGGGAAGAGGAATGGAAGAGGAAGGGAAGAGGAAGGGAAGAGGAAGGGAAGAGGAAGGGAAGAGGAAGGGAAGAGGAAGGGAAGAGGAAGGGAAGAGGAAGGGAAGAGCAAGGGAAGAGGAAGGGAAGAGGAAGGGAAGAGGAAGGGAAGAGGAAGGGAAGAGGAAGGGAAGAGGAAGGGAAGAGGAAGGGAAGAGGAAGGAAAGAGGAAGGAAATATGAAGGGAAGAGGAAGTAAAGAGGAAGGAAAGATGAATGGAAGAGGAAGGTAAGAAGAAGGGAAGAGGAAGGGAAGGGAACGGAAGAGGAAGGGATGGGAAGAGGAAGGGAAAGAAGAGGAAGGGAAGAGGAAGGGAAGAGGAAGGGAAGAGGAAGGGAAGAGGAAGGGAAGAGGAAGGGAAGAGGAAGGGAAGAGGAAGGGAAGAGGAAGGGAAGAGGAAGGGAAGAGGAAGGGAAGAGGAAGGGAAGAGGAAGGGAAGAGGAAGGGAAGAGGAAGGGAAGAGGAAGGGAAGAGGAAGGGAAGAGGAAGGGAAGAGGAAGGGAAGAGGAACGGAAGAGGAAGGAAAGAGGAAGCGAAGAGGAAGGGAAGAGGAAGGGAAGAGAAAGGGAAGAGGAAGGGAAGAGGAAGGAAGAGGAAGGGAAGAGGAAGGGAAGAGGAAGGGAAGAGGAAGGGAAGAGAAAGGGAAGAGGAAGGGAAGAGGAAGGGAAGAGGAAGGAAAGAGGAGAAAGGAGACTAAAATAGCGGTAGAATGGTGAGAAAGGTTAGAGAGAGGAGAAGAGAGATTGAGAGGAGAGGATGGGAAAAAAGATGAGAATAGAGAGAATTGAGAATAAGATTTCAAGAGGTAGAAGTTAAGAGAGAAATTAGGAAAACAAAAAGATAGTAACATATAGAAATAGTGACAAGTAGGGAGAGAGTTAGAGGGAGATGGGTATAGAAAAGAAGTGAGTTGGGATGGAGGAAGAGCGAAAAGAAAAGTGTGTACGATGGAGAGGTTTTAAAAAGAGATGGAAAGAAAGAGGGAGGACGAATGGGACAGAGGTGAGGAACCGAAAGTTAAGGTAGAGGATTAGAGATTATATCCTCTCTAAGAATTGGATAGTGGTTGAACTGAGAGAAATGGGTATAATAAAACATTTCAAAAGTATGATTAAGTGCGTCTCTCACTCTTAGAATATTTGTCGCAACACGTAATGTTGCTCTCAGAGAGACTCAGAGAGAGGGAGAATCAAATTGTTAAATATTTTCATAAATTTACATTTTGTAACCATTCCCTTTGATATCATTTATTTTTATTTTTGTTTGTTTATTGATACATTCAACAGTACCCCTGTGAATGCAGAGCAATGTGTTGATTGAAAGGAAGATTGATATTTTCTACGTTGGTGTTACGGTGGGTATGAGTAACGAAATTACATTTTAATCAAAGATTTCAATCATACTTAGCTAATATAAATTACTGCAAAAGAAAATTGGATCTTTCTCGGTGACGATGCAGTCCTGAAAGGGAGAAAGCAGACTCAATCTGTTGCATATATAAATGTCTTATTTTCTTTTTACTCCTTCAACCCTCTGTCTCCTCTCTTACTTCTCTAAAAAAAAAAACTTCAAATTAATATATGCACGAGTAAATGGCTTGCAAAGCAGAAAGATTTAAGAAATATTTTGAATTTTCCATTACAACCTTAACTTAGCATGCTTTTTTGATTTTCTAAATCACCCTGTCTACACTTACACTTACAAGAAAAGTATCGACAAAATATATTTCATGTAGCAATATAAAAAGATTATAGTCACTGCCAAAATGAGAGTTTCTTTAATGAAAAAAGATTATATTGGACAAACGAACGGAGTCAAATGAAGACACTGACACTTAACTTTTCAAATTTGTGTGGCAGTTGTTGCTTTTTTTGGTATTGGCAATGCAGGTACAAATACACAACACAATGACAATAATGACGTATCCACCTGTTATGACCAAGAAAGTGCACAAGTAATAGAGCAACAGGAGGCTATTGAAGCGTTAAAGAAATGTACTTAAAAGAGCTAAGCACAAAGAGGCAGAAAGAGAGAATGAGCTCGAAAGAGCGTGAGGGTGTAATACGAAAGCTTTTTGAGAGAGTGTACTGTAAAGAAAAACATAGAAAAGAGAGCGCATATATAGAGAGGGAGCGTGTTGCTGTTTATACAAGGGTTGCCATGTACATATATTTCGCGCCATATATTTATTTTGCAAAATAGAAATTTAAAAATGTTTTACCATAATAAAAGAAACGAAAAAGAATTTTATATACGATGAAATGTTTTTCTGACGTAACGGTGCCGCGGTGCGTATGAGTAATACTATTATAATTTAATCAGAAATTTCAATCTTAGCTTCATACTATTTTAAATATTTCTCCTCCCTTCCCACTTCTGCATTGCCTCCTATTAATTTTAGTGCTTCTAACTACGAAACCCACATGCAGGCAAATAATTCACGTCTTTGTGGTAAAAAATAATAGCGTCATACAAACTTGTAAAATAATAAAAAAATAATAAAAAAAAGTACAAGGAAAATATCTACAAGAAAAAAATTCTACAACTTCGCATACAAATAAAAATTCCATCAACAATGTTGCTCTGCAGACAAATTTAACCTGCCAACGTTTACACTATGTAAAAAAAAAAACACCAAAAGTGAAATTGAAAGTAAAGAAAGGCAACCTCACTCACATGCTTTGCATATATGGCAACAGGGTTAAATGGTTGTGAGACGTGGGAGTAAGTCAGTTTGTGTGTACTCCTCACGTACTTAAATTCATGTGTTTCAGCCATGCACGAACAGGGAAAGTAACCCAGCATGAATGGCTGGGCTGAAATGAATACGATATGCATCTAGAAGACATGTGTGTGTGTGTTTGTGTGGGTGTGTGAGTTTGAATGTTTGCATGTGTAAGTTGGCATACATTAAAAAGGAGTGCAACGCATCAGTAAATTAGATTTCGCGGTATGGCGCACATATGTTGTGTTGCCATTTCTATTAAATAAAAGCAAGAACAAAAAGGAAAGGCGCCTGTGCTGCCAATTGTAATAACAATTTATAGCTATCAATATTGCTTAAGTTATTTTGTGTGTAAATTCATGGTAAATAATTTATACAATAAAAAATAGCAAAAAAAAAAAAAAGAAACAACAGTAACGCAAAATAAAATAAACCTATGACAACAGCAAACACAATTACTTTCGTTTGTTTTTAGGTTAGGGGAGTGCAAAAATAGAGCACCTAACGTTATAAAGTTTTCTGGGAAACGCAAGGAAATGAATTAAATAAATTTAAAGGTGTGTATAAAGGTTATTCGTAGTACACTGGCGTGCTACGCAGAGTGTCCGGGGTTCAAATCTCCGTACAGGCAACATTAAAAAATAGTAGAAAAAACTACTTTTTCTGCACGGCACCACCTCTTAGGCAATGGCGAATCTAAAAGAATACAAATTGCGTAAGAAAAGCTCTTCACTTCGCCGTTCGGATTCGGCATTAAACTGTAGGTCCCATTCATGTACAAATATAACACGCACAACATGAGTGGATGCGAAAAGCTCGGCCTGAGCCCTCCATGGGCTGTTGAGCCATTAAGACAAGATAGAAGAAAATTGAGTGTGTTTGTGTGTGTGTGTGTAAGTTAAAGAGAACGTTAGTGAAGACGAGTGTAAGTGAGAATGAGTTTGGGAGGAGGACCAGTGTCTGAGAAGCCGTGTACTTAAGTGAGGACTTGGTGAGGATGAGTGTAGGTAACTACGAGTGTGTGTGTGTGTATGTGTGTGTGTGTGTAGTCTCAATAGAGAGCACGCACTTTAACTGTTTTAACACAGGTGTAAGTGTTCATTCTATAAATGGGTTTTTCAAATCAGACACTCATTCTCATATTGGTGTTGACGTTGTTTTTATACTGTCGTCAATTTGAAGGTTAAGGTTAATGCATATGAATACTCCATTTGTCGGTTGATGTGCAACACAAATAAATGTTTTGTAATAATTTTCTAACCTTGAATAGTGTTGAATGTGACCTTAAGCTAAATTTCTGTCAATTAAATATTGTAAGGGAAGCGGAAATATCTCAATTTTTCTTTATGTGTTCGGAATGTGTTCCATAAATTATTTGCCTTAGCCCCTGTCCGATGGGAGAGATAGAGAGGATTGAGAGCGTATCTACAGTACAGCTCTTTAATTAACCTTGATTTATTCTAAATGAGCAGTGATATTATTTGCAATATGTCATTAGATTGCAGAAAATTTTCCAGAATTTGTGCACACATGTCATGGTGAATAGATTTAAGAGATTTAGGAAAATTACCAATTTCCAGAAGAGTGAAGATCAAGGTGACACAAATAAGAAAAAATTGAATGAATAACCAAATGATGGTTAACTGAACGGTAATTTAAATTTATTCTATTTTATTGTTATAGTGCCGTTTAACATAAGATAAGCCGTTATGAGAGTTGCTTGTAATAACATCAACAACTGCAATATTCACTTGTTATTGTATTGTTGTTTCTTCATTACCTGTTAAATCAGATGTGATATTTCTGTGAGAGCCATAACAATAACAATTTGAAATATTGTTGTTACCGTTATAGGAGTTGTGTTGAAAAAAAAACTCAGCAAAAGAACATTTCAAATTCATAAAGATATACTCAACTCTCTCAAGCATATATATGATTGTTGTTATGGCTCTCACTGAAATTCAACCTAACGGCTAATTCATTCTTCTTACCGTTATAGGAGTTGTGTTGAAAAAAAACTCAACAAAAGAACATTTCAAATTCATAAAGATATACTCAACTCTCTCAAGCATATATTTGATTGTTGTTATGGCTCTCACAGAAATTCAACCTAACGGCTAATTCATTCTTTGAATGAACAGGTGATGAAAAAATAACAATAAAAGTTGTTGTTGCCTTGAAATGAGTTGTGTTAAATTTTTTAAACAAAAAAAAAAAAAAAAAATAGAGGGAGTTTAAGGCAATTCTCACTGCGAACTTGTTTTTGAAATACTCGTCATACATGTGTATATGTGTATGTACATGAACAACAAATTAACTATATTTATTTAAGTTTTACTCTGAACGCTCAAAATTGTCGAACACTCCATAAGAAGTTTCTCTTAAAAAACAAGTTTTTAATTTTGAAAATCCATGATCCAGGCGTACTCTTCTCTGAGTAAATAAATGGTATAGACTCGAAACTAAAAACAAACCGTTCCTAATTTAAATAGACAATACAATTTTTGCTCTCTGAGGTGACTTCACCCTGTGTAAATTCGCCTTGCCCATTTTCATAGCATTATCCTCTGATTCTCTTATTACAAAGTTTTAACCAACAATTCTAATTAGGTTGAGAATTTATTTATTAATGTTTACCCAATTACTTTTTACAGATATTTATTATTTATTTATGATCATTAAAAAGACATTTCACAGTAATTAAGTAAAAGTATAAAGTTTTTCCATCTCTTAGCATTCAACTTTATGATGACTAAGTACAACCGCTAAGCCTCTAACCTTCTCGTAGAAAGCGACGTATAAAAGCAGCTATCTTTAATTTGGTTACATTCATTTCAATGGAATCATTAAAGTTTATTGAACTTAAGTCGGCAGTATGAGAGTAATCTGTAACGGAAAGACAAAGCAACAACAAACACAACAAAGAACAATATCAACATATAATAATAGCGATGGTAATTAAAAGGTGAGAAAATCACAAAGAAAACTAATTTTTAAGTAGGAACAGTTTATGTGCTTACTAAAATGCTTTTTGTGTTTCCTTGCTTGCCTGCCTGCTTACCTTTTATAATAACAACATTTTTGCCACTTTGTAAGCCAACAGCACGCCAGGGATCCAATTGGCCATGAGTAAAGAAGACATTTTCATAGGCAATGGTTGAGTTGGATGGTGGTGGGGAGTGGCTGCCACTACCGCCACCATTATTATTAGCTGCTACGTCATTAAGTATGCCAAATTTGTTGTTTGTCTCACCTATGCCATGGGACATATTAGCTAAAGTGTACATTGTATCAAAGGCATCGTAGCACAATTGTTGAAAATATTTAAGAGGTACTTGCGAGGCAAAAGGATAAACTATGCGGTGAGTGGGAGCAGATCGAGCGGTGATATAGCGTGGAGTTTTTGTTGTTGTCGTTGCATACCAGCCAAATTCATTGCAAGTTTGATAGAACCATTGACGTGCTTTGTAAGGCATAAACATATGGCATTAAGCTCATGTATAGTACATTATTTTCACTACTTACAGTCAGAACTTTTATCATTAACATCAGTGAATAACTGCTTCATGCCATTGTATGATAAATCGGTACACCATTCTGATTTCGCAATTGCTTTTGGCCAAAATATTTTATGCATATATTTTATAAGCGCCTCAACATCATCTGAAGCCAGTGATTTAAGTTTGGCACACACATCGGGAATGGTTGAGCTAATCAGGTATTCGGAAATTTAGTAGAGTCAGATATAAACCCAAATCATTTGCTACTGACCTATAACTTTGTACAATTGCTGCAAAATAATTGCCCATATTATTAAAAAATGCCGCAACATCAAGCTGGTTTGTAGGCTCAAAGTTATCACATATACCCAAACGTTCTATTAAGCTATTGGCTTCATTTGATTGCAAAATACTAGCTATGCCCTCAGCTCCAATTTGAATGCGTTTAAAGCATTTGTCGCCACCTTTAAGCTTTATAGATTCACCCACTTGTTCCATGTATTCTAATAATATTTGAGAAATGAGTTCGTTTGTTTTTTTCTGCCTATTTTTCTTACTCACCATAGAAATCTAATTTAGCGATTAGCGGTGCACTTGAGGCCCAACTTGCTATTGCTATATTTGGATATAATTTTGTAAACCACGTGACCATGCTCGCTGAATATGAACCTCCAGTCAGTATTACTTTTGAATGCTTCAGATCTGCTGTTTCTTTTTGTTTTCGTATAAAGTATGCCAAGTCGGCGAGCGCTTGTTGGGTAGTTAAATATTGTAGATTTTTAAATGAGGTATCACTGTAAAGAGAGAATAAATTGAGTTTTTAAAAGTATTGCAGCAAGCCGCAGTAATATGATCCGCTCAGCATACACTTTGCTCAGAGAGAGAGATAGTTGCTTTAAGAGGGGTATATAAAATTTCATGAATCAATAGAAAATATTCAAAGGCTGACAACTCCTTAATATGAAAAATTTGTGTTGAGGAGAGGCGATGCACCCTTTAACCTCCATCTCCAGTGAGAGATAGTTGCTTTAAGAGAGGTATATAAAATTTCATAAATAACTAGAAAATATTCAAAGTAGTTGTCAGGTCAGATTGAAAAAATTGTCTTGAGGAGAGGCTACATACCCTTTAACCTCCATCTCCAGTGAGAGATAGTTGCTTTAAGAGGGGTATATAAAATATCATGAATCAATAGAAAATATTCAAAGGAGTTGTCAGGTCAATATGAAAAATTTGTCTTGAGGAGAGGCTACATACCCTTTAACCTCCATCTCCAGTGAGAGATAGTTGCTTTAAGAGGGGTATATAAAATTTCATAAATCACTAGAAAGGAGTTGTCAGGTCAATATGAAAAATTTGTCTTGAGGAGAGGCTACATACCCTTTAACCTCCATCTCCAGTGAGAGATAGTTGCTTTAAGAGAGGTATATAAAATTTCATAAATACAGGCTACATACCCTTTAACCTCCATCTCTACTGTACCTACAGCACTAGTTGCCATAATCTAGTGAGTTGCCACTAATACAACATTGCATTCACTCTCTTTATCACATTCCTCTCTTCGGCTTTTACTCTTTTAGAGTGAGTACAGTTCTTTTTTACTGGGACTGGTTTTAGAAGAAGTGATGAGTGTCGATGTCCGAGTTGATATTATTGAGCCTGGTCACACGAGAGCAATTGCGCATGTATGGTAGCATATGTAAAGTTGGCAAATGTCACTTGCTAAGAGATTAATTTACACTAATACATGTGTAAAATTCTGTTTTTTTTATTTATATTTAGGGTTTCATTTTGACTTTTTTCCTATAGCATATATAAGTACTAACACAAAAAAGTAGTTCATGTACATATATAAACATTTTATGTCCGCTTAACTATGCTCGTATTGCTTTGAGCAAGTGTGTGAAACTTCTTTTCCTACTTGCGCAATTGCTCTCGTGTGTCCAATGAGTTATTTGCTATGTTTCTACTATCTTATGATCGATCACCTTCTCATAAAAACTAAGGTGGAGTTTACATCTGCAAGAAAATTGCAGCCAATTTCTTGTACATAGATGAAAACTCATCCTTTTAAATACCATACATACTTATTATTCAATATTTTCATACTCACTTTATTGGCCAACTATTACCATAATAACGATGTTCAGTGTAGTAAAGCATTCCATTATGTTGCCTTGCAATATCATGCATATGTCCTGATAACAGAAAACCATTTGATATTTCCCATTCACCGCCGACAAATATGAAAAGCGGTGAGCCGGGCTTAAAGTATTTATCATTGCGAATATAGCGCTGAAAATATACATTAAAAAAATTGAATTGAACCCTTCAGCTTTGGGCACCTTGTGCTGCTTTCTTCGAGTAGGAGTAAGACACTTTTTAAATCATATAATTTACCATTTGCCATGTTTCATTATTTCCACGAGTATTAAAATTATCCAATTTCTGTGTTATCCAAAGTTCAGTAACATTTCTAGTATCCACTGAGGACTTTTCAAAATTAAGCGGTGGTTCTTGATGTAAACTTTTCAAATAATTAGTAAATGGATTAAACTTGAGCTTGGGCACATTACCATTGGCACTTGTTTGAAATAATGTTAAAATTATTAATAAATATTTATAATGCATGGTGTTTAAGTTTATTGACTTTTGTGGAACTATTGCAAGTTTTTAACTATTTATATGCATGAATTTTACGGAAGCATTTACGGTATGCATCAACCTTCAGATTGCATTTGACTAACCATCATATTTTGGTATATTATGTTATTGTATTGTATCCATAAATTATACAACATTAATCGACTTGATTGTTACTAGAGTAACTATTTGATTTAGAAAATGGCACGGGAAACGTATAGGTGTCTGTAGTGACAGTCAAGCTGCACTTAAGGCTCTGGAGAACGCGAGAATTACTTCAAAGATTGTCCAAGAGTGTAAGAGGAAACTTAGATCAGTCGCAAGACTGAATCAGCTCCATCTTATCTGTGTTCCCCGGCACTGTGGAGTTCATGGGAATGAGAAAGCCGACGAGTTGGCCAACTGTGGATCAAAGAACATGCCTTTGGGACCAGAGCCAATAGTCGAGTCAGGACCAGTTTGGCAGGTGCCATGCATTGGATAAAATCTTATGCTAATAATTTACATAAGAGACGCTGGTCCAATCTGGATATCTGTAAAACGGCTAAGTGTTTTGTGATTTGTCCAAACAGGAAGGCAGCAGAATTCCTTCTTAAATTAGGAAGGAAGGACCTTCGCCGGATGGTGGGACTCATCACAGGACATAACCCATGGGGGCTAACATATGACCACCATCGGCATCACCGAGGACCCGACCTTCACATCTTGTCTGCAGGAGGTGGACAGCACAGAGCATTTTCTCTGCACATGTCCCGCATTTTCTCTGCACATGCCGGAACGAGATGGCACATTTTGGGTTTCGTTGTCACAGGAATGGAAAAAGTTCACTCCTTCCCCTTCTGCGATCTTTTGAGATTTGTGAGAGAATCCGGAAAATTTGTGGAAGAGAAATTTGTATAAGCCCTTTTTCAACTTGTTCCCTCTTTTTCTCTAACCCCTTACTTGGTGTCACCCCTTCTTCTTTTCCTAGGCCTTAAGTACAATGGGCTACATAGCCTGAGTGCTTGAGGAACTGTCCTGCACTCGTAGGTCAGGTTCTCGGCCTTCTTCACATCCATCCATTCAACTACTTGATTATATGTACAGAAAAAGTATTAGCCATCAAGAAATTTATAATTTTTCTTATCATTTTTTAGTCAAATTTCATTCATTTCGACGCACTCTATAATATTTAGTTTATGGAGCGTACCTACCTACATGTAATCAACTAGTAAAACAGTACAACAACAATACTCGCTCGAAGCTTTTCCTACAACAATGAACATTACTTTGTTGTATGCTCTCACTGCATGTGTTTGTACGATATGTATGTATGTGTAGTAAGTAATCATTTCATAGCACTAACTGCATACTCAATTTCTTCTCTCTTCTCATTACCTATTATAAACATAAGCACTTTTGTTCTCTTTTTACTCTCTTTTAGCAAATGTTAAAATAACAATAACAAAATACATTGCATATGTGTAAACTAAGAATTAAGAATGAGCGAATCAGAATTACTTTCATGCGTTTCAGTGTGTGTGGGCGAATATTAAGGGGTGGTGCCAATTTAAATGTTTACATTGAAAATACATACCGTGCCGAGCGTATGGGAAAATGCAAAATAAATAGTGTGTGGGTGTTTTTAGAGCGCAGTCGATGGCCGTTAGTCGATGTTGTTGCACTTGTCCATTTTAAAATGTCGGAAATTAATTCCAATTAAATGGAGTAAATTTTGCAATGTGTGCTATAGCATTTATGCTTAATTAATTGATACAAAACATTGAGAAATTAGTTAGCTATTTTTCAGATATATTGTAACTGCAACTATACTGATTGCCAATGGAAATTAAATGATATTTCAGTTTTTTAAAATGTTTTTTTTTTGTTTCGAGTCCTGACATATCGTTTGTTGCCTGGATAAATTAATGTAGTGTTTGAAAATCAGTAAGTAAGCTTTGAGTTATACCATATAATCAAACGAAATCTTTCGATTGGCTCTATCATTTTTTTGATAATTTGTTTCAGATATGTATTATGGATTATCTTACTTCTGGCTGACCTTCAGGTCTGCGATCTGAAGCGATCTGAATTACTTTTAGACTTTAGTAAATGTCTTAGTAGACTATTCATGAATTATTTTATTTAATTCGCAGTATAGAACTTTCATAGAATTCAAAGAGCTTTGTGACCTTTGTGAGAATTCAGTCAGCTCGCCTCTTTAATTTTACTTATGGTTCAAATCATTTTTGGACAAACCCTTATAAGGAAACATATCGTTTATATCAGTGATGCCCACTCCATATCACACATAGGCGAGAGCATTTTAGATTTCGAATGTACCAAGCTCATTTTCATAGAAAAAGAGTTCAGCTGATCAGCTTTGCATGCGAGTGTGGCCACCACTGCTTTAAATATGTACACAGTGATATATGTAGAATAAACAAGTCTGTGATTGAGTTTTTATGGCATTTCAATTAATTATACGAGTATCTACCTAAGAAATAGTAGTAAAATAAAGTTTACATACATGCTTATGATTAAATATTTTAAATGTACTAAAAGAATTTCTCTCAGTGTATAACGTCACTAAAGAAACACATACCTACCAACAACAATTCTCAGTAAATGCCACAGAAAAACAGGAACAACAACAAGTGCAAATGAGTGGGTGTATGTGTAATGAAAGCGATGTTTTTGCTCACCATCACATTGAATGATGCTATTGACTGAAAGAGAGAGAGCGAGAGAGAGAGAAAGAGAGAAATTGTAATACCGAGAGAGAGTACCACAAATTTGAAAATAAAAACCAACAACAAATCAAGCTATAAAGCCTTCGGGTTTTTGTTTCGTATGCGAAGTCTTTTTGTTTTGTTTGTTTTTGCACTGCTCATTGTTTTTTGATTTCTCTTTTTTTTTTGGTTTTTCCACATAGAATTCGGGTATATTAGGATGTGTAAAAGCTCAGGACGAATCAGTCGAGTTTTAAACTTACACTCAAGTGGAGTTACGATTGCGAGTTGTTGGCTCGTACTCAAACGTATAGTAAACATTTCTTCTTACTTTATTTCATTTGTACTAAGCTAACAAAAACAAATTGATTGCAGTTAATTGCTGTTTGTAGAAAAATAAAAAGAACAAAAAAAAAAAAAAAACCAAATAATTAACTAATTGAATAATCGTTAAATTAAGCATAATTATCCTATATTCAATTTGTGTATATATGTATGTAGCATTAAATATATATGTATATATTTTTTATTTGTTTTTGTGTGTGTGAATGTGTGTGCTGTGCTTTCAAAGCAACAATTAGAAATGAAAAGGGTGTACGAAAAACGAAATAAGGCAAATAAAACATTAAAAAGTGCTGAAAAAAGATAAAAAAAAAACCAAAGGCGTAAAGCTAGATAAATGTTGAGAATACTTTTATGACTTTGGGGCATAATTTACTAAAAAGCTGATAGTCACAAATACATACTTATATGTAAATACTAATACTCGTATATCTGTATATGAATATAAATGCAATATAAAAAACAAAAGCGAATGCGAAAAGGTGGCAGCAATAACGACACCTTATGCTTTGCGTTTCTCACGCTTCGATTTTTTGTGTTTATTTGCTGTTGTTGTTGCTCAATTTTGTACCTTTTGTTAAATTTAAAGTCAGCAGCAGTTAACAGCATCTAAATTTATTACGAAGCGGAAAAAGGGAAAAGAGAGACATAAACACACAGTTACAGATGCCAAGACAACAGCACACAAAAAGGGAGCAACTCTTATGCTTTAAGCCTTGACTCCCACTCTACCAATTTGCTCCTTTTCCTTCTGCTCTTACTTTTCTTCCAACTCTTACTCTCTGAAAAACGTTAGGCATAATTTAGTATTGCCATAAATAATGTTTGTAAAACACACACACACACACACACACAAAAGAATCTTTATGTGCTCTATATAAATATTTTGTTGTTGTTGTACGAGGAAAACCAGAATTGCTACACCACATTCATGTTTTGTTTCTCTTTCAGCCTGAAAGTATGCAAATATTTGTGCAATTTTTCTTCTTGTTCAGTTTTTCTTTTGCCTACTTGCTGCTTGCTACTTCCGCTTTACTTTTTCTTTAGACTTGATTGCTGCGCTGTTGTTGGTTTCTGTCTTTCAATTCAGTGTTCGCTATGAGTTTACTTTAGATTGAATGAAATTTTTGCGCTTGGCTGAGGTTACGTGGTAATACTTTAAATCATGATCGTTTATGGTTTTGTTTTATTTTTGATGTTGCTCTCTTTGCGCTATCTTTTGGAATATTTTTTCATGGCTTTAAATCTCAAAAATACTCTATTTCTATTTTGATTTTTATTCTTTGTTTTATTTGAGGTGAGTTTGCTTGAGGTGTCAGCTATGCTGTCACATTGTCTCCTTTGCTATGCTGTTAAGTGTAAATTTATTATTCGTTGTCCTTGCTTTGTCGGTGTGTGCAGAGTCGTCTGCATTGGCATATAAGCTCTACTAGCTTAGGTCTTCCGTTTTCATTTCCTCGTTATTTTAAGATTTTATTCGTTGCTGCTTTCATACCTACCGTTATTTAGTATTATGTTACTGCAATACTTTTTTGTCCCCCGTTTTTTCTTTTTGAACTTGTTAACATTGACATTTTCTCTTTATTTTTGTTACGAGTTGATGTGTGTGTAATTATGCGAAAGGGCGGTATTGTTTCAGTTTTTTGTTGTCGTTTGTCCTCATTAGAAATTCAAAACTTTTTCTGTAATACATGCAACAGTTTTGTGTGTGGAGGTGATTTTTTTTTTGTCCTCCTTTGCTTTTATTCTAATTTGCCATAGTTCAATCGCAAAAAAATAAAAAACCTACTGTTGCTGCTTTGTGGAGAAATCTGTGTAATTTAGTGCTATAAATGATTACTATTTTATAAAAATTAGCAACTTCATGTTGAAACACATAATAATTTTCACTTTTTGTGACTTCCTCTAGGATTTAATATGGATTTTTTATACACTCCAAGCAAATAGTTTCGATAGGTTCAATTGCTTTTTTCCTTAAAATTTTCCTTGAAATTTGCTTTATTTATTGGACATTGTTTAAGCGACCCTAATGGACCTTTTCTTTCCTATTCATTTTCTCTTTCCTGGTTTCTTTTCGTTCTATTTCTTTTTGTTCTATTTCTTTTCTTGCTATTGCTTTCTCTTAGTTCTTCTCTATAACACTTTCACACTGGTCGGTTGGGCTCTTCAATATATTTATTGTACAATTTTTCCTTTCAATAAATTTGTTCATCTTGTTTAATTAAAAATCCAAATTCCTTGTGTTTTGATATATAGTATAATTCACTTCTGAATTATACAGACATGATCTACATAGATTCTCTGTTATTCTCCTTGCACATCAGGTTGAAGTTTGCTTTTTCTAATATTTACTTTTTGGTCAGAACGTCCGAATGGTTTTACATGGTTGGTGAAATATTTGACTCGTACTCTTATCTATTTTCTTTTTTATTCTTCAATTCTCTCTCTTTTCTTGGGCACTAAAAAGTTTTACCCAAGGTTAATTTATACAAGAAAGAGTTACCAGCAATTCCCTGTTCTTCTTCTTTTGTGGTGAAAGTCAGCCGATTGTTAAAATCGTCGTTTATGTTTGATTGTTTGTTTATTTTTGCCCCTCGACTTTTCTTATCACTGAGTGCCATTGCCAATGCCAAATGTAGTATTTCTGCTTTAGTTAGCTGATTTTGATATAAGGTCAGCTCTACCACAACAACAAAAATGTGTTGTTATTGTCGTATTGAAATTGTTTTACTGTTGCTAACTATCACCTTCTATAATATTTCACAATGGTTCTGTCGAAACAACTGGAAATCATTTAAATTCATTCTAATTTTCTGCTCAAATTTAAGAAGCCTACTTTCTTTTTCTTTTCTCCTCTTTCAATGTTTGATTGAACCTTGCTCATGTTTTACTTTCTTTTTTACTTTTTAAATTTCTGATTGAACCTTGCTTATATTTTCCTCTAAGCTCTGTGTGATCTTAACAAAGTACAGAATGAAAGTGAATTCTAACGAGTCAGTTAATTAAGTTCGAATTCTCTACATTTCTTGAGTATATTTCCAAAATATTTATAATAAAATAACATTTGCTAAACGTAAAGCTTCACAGAGAGAGATTTGGAGAATTTCCAATAAGTAACAAAAAAGATTGCAAAAAAACACATGCTCATTTCATAAAATGTTTTATATCGAATTCAATTTACGAGAAACCCCTAAAAGTTTTTTGAAGAAAGTTTAGTTTATGTACGATATACTATCAACATTTTGGCTATAATTTCAAGCTTATTTGAAAACTTGAATAGTACAAAACATTCACTAACTATTTTTAAATTGAAAAATAAAGTTTAACATTGATTGTTTGGAAATAAAATAAACTAAAACGAAATGAAAGGAAAGAAAGGAAAGAAAAGAAAGTTTTCATGATTTCTTCTCTGTAGTAACGTACAATGTATGAAATTTCCAAAAAGTGAAAAGTAAAAAATTTGTGTGCTTTAAGTTTTCTGTAACCAAAAAAACAAAAAAAAACAAAAACTGTATTCAATTCTTCATTCAAGGAAAGTTAATTTACAAATTTCTCTATTCTTGTATGTATTTCTTTTACATGGCAAATACTTAACTAAGTTTTAGTTATCCATCCAAATACAATAAGAGTTTTTTTCTTCTGCTTTTGACAATAAAAAGGGTTTTGAAGCAGAAGAAAAAAAAGTGTTGATGCTCACAAAGTTTTCCATATACATATTCCCCTAAGAATACGACACCTATGGAAAAATTTTGAAGTGTTTTTATGCTTTGCTATTGTTAAACTCTACCAAAGAAGACACAGAAATTGTATACAAGAAGGAAATAAGAAAATAATTAAAGATTTCCAAAATGCTGGCAATGAGCTGCAGGAATTACCCTTTTTCGTATTACCTTAGGAATGTAGTTTAAATGAAACGAAAAACGGCAAGAGAATTGTTGAAATAATTGGGAAATAAAATGAGGCAGCAAAAGGTTTTGTTTAGTTTTTTGGGTTTTTTGTTTGTAGGTGAAATAATTTTGCAGAAAGAAAAATATCAAGGCAGGAGCTGTAATTAAGTGAGTTTCGCAATGCCGAAAGAAACAAATTTGTAGTACCTCTTTTTTTTTTGTTTTGTTTTATTTTATCAGTAATAAGTATTTCACTGCCTTCAAAGTTCTTAATGGGAAACAGTAACTTTTCATAAATTATGCATGAAAAAAAAGTTAATATAATTTTTCATAATGGGTTATTGCAATACAAAAAGATTCATTTTTAATGCTAGGCAATGTAGTGAAAGTTTATAACATATTTAGTTAATTTTTCATAGCAGCAGTTGTCATTTAGGTTAAGTGTTTATATGAAATGTTACTAATGATTTTTGTAAACTCATTAGTTTTTAAAGTATTTAATCGATTTGTCATTATAAAGTAGTCAAGATTTAAATGTAAGCTTTATTTATTTATTCATATATTCTAGCAATCTAATACATTTTATTTGCCTAATAAAGTCACTGAAGGCTTAGCCTGAAAGTATGCTACAGTAAAGAAAGAGTTTAAGTTCGCGAAAAACTTCAAAATCCTGTACCTACATACCGGTGTACAATTATGAAATAGTGAAATTTTTTAAGAAAATACACGTTTATTGAAGAAAAATGGTTGTACATTCAATGTTCAAAGTAATGGCTATCCCTAGCTACATATTTTCCCCATATCTCTGGTAATTTGTGAATGAATCGCCAAAATAATTTTTCGTTTTTTGAATCAAACCAGTCATCGAGTCATTTTTTCAAATTTTCGTACGAATCGAAGTGCGTGCCCCATTGATGAAAATAACTAGTAGTCAGATGGAGCCAAGTCTGGTGAATAAGCCGCATGGGGGACGGATTCCCAGCTGTACGAATCTACCAATTCCCGAGACTGTTTTGTTCGATGTGATGGTGCATTGTCATCAAGAAAAATCACTTTGTGTTGCCTAGCTTGATATTCTGGACGTTTTTGTCGCAAAGCACGGTTCAAATCGGCCAATTATTGTTGTTAGCGTTGACCTTTAACTGTTTCACCTCGTTTCAGAAGGTCAAACCAGATAACATCTCGCTGATCCCACAAAACACAGAGCATTGTTTTCTTTCCGAAACGATTTGGCTTTGCTGTCGATTTGGTCGGTGTACCGGGATTAACATATGATCATTTACGTTAGGGATTCTCGAAATAGATCAATTTTTCATCGCCAGTAACAATTCGCTGAAGATATGACTTTCTTTTGCACCTGGCGAGCAACATTTCACAGGTGGTTGGTTCTTCGATTTTCTTGCTGTCTTTCAGTCAATTCATGCGGCACCTATCTTCCCGTCTTCCCACCTTCAAAATCAATTCCATGGCTTTTAAACAGCAGCAGTTGAGAAATGCATTGTTGGGTCACATTTAATTGTTCTGCAATTTGTTCTTGCGTTTGACCATCATCCTCATCGAGTAAAGCTTGCAATTCGGTATCTTCAAACTTTTTCGGTGGTCTTCCACGTTCTTCGTTTCTCACATCAAAATCTCCACTTTTAACCTTATTGAACCACTCGTTGCACTGTGTTTTGGCTAGGGCGTGCTGGTCGTCAGCTTTTACAAGCATTCAATGAGATTCCAAAGTAGATTTCTTCAATTGGAAAAAGAAAATCAATGATGTCCGCATAGCGAAAAAAAAAAAAATGTTGCTGTATGAAACTTGATTGTTTATGAATTGAATATTGCTGACAGAATTACGAGTAAATGCGAAGAAATGGCGCCAATGATTTGGTTTGACAGAGCGTATAGTTTACCCAGCGACACAGAGATGTCTTTTCCGGTTTCATACTTGTACACCTTATTTGCAGAACAGCTTCGCAGATCGGATTCGGTATAAGCCAGTATTACCTTTCCATTCGAATACAAATATAAGTCAAACATCATGAATGGATGCTATCTTCGCCAAGGCCTCTATGAAGAAGCGGAGCCGATCATTGTTGAAGATAGTAATAGTTGTAAGAATAATCATTGCAAATTCTGGGATTACTAGTCACGAAATAATTTGATATATAAAAATTTTTCCAATATACTCGTACCCTCCATTATGAAATCAAAAATGGGAATTCTAATCTTAGCTTTGTAATTTTTCTATTTCTGCCTGCTTCTAAAGCCTTAAGTCTTTGGCAATATAAACCTAAAGCAAAAATAATGTGCTTATCACGTTTTGAACACGAATGAAAGCTACTTGCATAGTTATAATGCATTCAAACGATGAAGGGAAAGCATTTTGGCAGCCAAGAGGTGAAAGAGGAAGGAATTTCCTTTACATCCTTTGATGAATTTCAAATAGGAATGACTTCCTGGAATGAGTTCTAATTTCGCGCTGTTCTGATTTGTCGCTATTGATTCATTAACTCCTGTTCATAAATTCGTGGTCTACGATTGGTTGGTTTGGTTTTTATTATTTGGTTTCGAGGTACTAATTTCTGGTTTCTTATTCCTAATCTCTTACTTTTTCTGAGCCTTTGGTATCACATTTCCCGTTCTTGCTTTCTATCATCGATTCTTTATGGTTTTTGATATATGATTTATATGTACAATAGTTTCGAATTTTTGGTCTCTGATTGGTATTCACTGAACCTTTTCATTCCGACTATCTGACTCTCGATCTATGACTGCTAGTTTCTGATTTTGGATCTGTGTTTCTGTGTTTCTGATCCCGCCTCTCAGATTCTGTATCTAAAATTTCTATCACTGATTCTGGATATTGGATTTCTAATAACTAATTCTTGGTATTCGAATGATGGTGGTCTCTGATTTCAATACTTTATCTAGATCTCTAACTACTAGTCACTGGTTCAATATATTTAGGTCTTTGAATTTCGAACTTTTGACTCCTGGCCTCGGGTTTTTAGTGTATGATTCTGGTTTTATTCATCTCTATTTTTGGTCACTGATTCTTGACATCTGAAAACTGAATACTGAACTGATTTCTATTCTCCGCTTCATATTTTCTGATTACTGGTCAGTGATTGTTGATCTTTCATAAGCAAGATTCTAGATCTTATATTTCCGATTTATGATTTATTTAGAATTATATTTTTGCCTATTATTTTAGGTCTTTAATCGGTCTGTAATCACGCTGTTTATTTTGGTCTTTGATTTTAAATCTTCGGTTTTCCGGTAACTGATGCGATGATTTTTGTCCTTTGATTTTTTATTATTTTAAGCCATTAATTTTAGGTCTCTCTAATTCCATGTCTCTGCTTTCTAGTCACGGTTTCTAAGTTTTTAATTTTTGGTGTCTGATTTTGCTGGGCTTTGATTCTGAGTTTCTGGTTATGGATCTCTGATTTATTATCTATTTTATTCGTTATCATTATTGGTCTTTGCTCCTAGTCTCTATTTTCCGGTAACTGATTTCTGGTCATTGAATTCTATTCACAGATTCTTTGTCCCTGATTCCAAGCAACTGACTATAGGTCTTAGATACCTTTGATTACAGATTTCTTGGCACAGGTAAAATCAAAAAGTAAAAAAAAACATTTTTCAACATGGCACCACCTCTTTGCAGGCAATGGCAAACCTACATGAGTAAAAATTGCCTATGAAAAGCTTTTAACTTCGCCGTTCGGATTTGGCATAAAACTGCAGGTCCCTTCCATTCATGTATAAAAATAACACGGACGACATGAGTGGATGCGAAAAGCTCGGTCTAGGCCCTCCATGG